>JAVJIF010021033.1:0-99067 GCA_038442645.1 Agave tequilana
ATATTATTGGCCAACTATGATAGCTGATGCTATCCAATACGCACGAAGGTGTAAAGCATACCAGATTCATGCGGACTTCATACACCAGCCTTCGGAGTTTGCTCCCACCCGACTATCGCTTCATGGCCATTTGAAGCATGGGGAATCGATGTCGTAGGACCAATCAGCCCCTCTTCGACAAAGGTCACGATTTATCTTGGCAATAACCGATTACTTTTCTAAGTGGGCAGAAGTTATACCACTGGTTGAAGTCAAAACCTCTAGCATGGTAAATTTCATCAACACCATGCCATCCATCGATTTGGTGTCCCTAGGCGGATCATCCATGATAATGGTCCCCAATTCATAGCCAGGTATTCAATCAGTTCTGCGATAAATATCGAATTCAGAATGTGGCTTCAACTGCCTATAACCCTGCTGCTAATGGTTTGGTGGATGCATTCAACAAAACAATCATCAAGCTACTCAAGAAGTTCGTCTCCTCGAATAAGCGAGATTGGGAACGAAAAGCTTGGTGAGTGTCTTTGGGCCTACCGGACCACGTTTCGACACCGACAGGCAATACGCCTTTTTCCTTGTATATGGGGCGAAGCAGTCATCCCATTGGAAATCCAGATGCCGTCATTACGAGTTGCTCTGACCACTAGATCACATCAGAGGACAATGATCGGTTGCGTCTCCAAGAGCTCGAAGCCCTGGATGAGAAGCGACTACAAGCTCAGCAACACATCGAGCTGTTTCAAGCTCGAATTTCCAAAGCCTTCAATAAGAAGGTCAAACAGAGAGTCTTCCAGAAAGGAGACCTGGTTTTAGCCGTCAGACGACCGATGATTATGACGCACAAAATCAAAGGCAAATTTCAACCTAAATGGAAGGACCGTTCGTAATAGAAACAGTCTATTCAAACGGAGCATACCGCCTTATGACTTCAGATGGCGACCTACTCATGATGTCGATCAATGGCAAGTTCTTAAAGAAGTATTATCCTTAATCAAGGGTCCTTCTCATGATCAAGTTAATACTTCACCTCTGATCAAGATCTTCATGTCCAAAGTACATGCAAATAGAGCCTTTCTCTTCCTTCAAGCGAGATCATACACCAGTAGGAACCTGGCCGTATACCATTTGTCTCAAAGGAGAATCAAGGTTACACATACGTTAACCAGACGATCCAACATCCTTAACGATTAAGGACAGAGGAAAATGTTGGCCTTTAAGCCCAACATAAGTCCTCGACAACTCATCATGCTGAGGGGAATAGCATGGCTAGCCCAATTCAAACGGTAGTTGGTAAAGGCATATCAAACCCGTTGACAGCTGAGGATTTGCTAAAAATCCTAAGGGACCTGTTCCCATTTGATTCCCTCTCCAAAATCACTTACCAAGTCTCATCCCAGAATGGTAAGACCACATATACATTTCGCTGTTACGTAACATTAACCTATGACAGTGATTCCCTCGTTTCTCCTCGTGAAAACGAGCTCTCCAAATCACTTACCAATTCTCATCCATAGAATGGTAAGGCCATATATACATTTCGCTGTTACGTTAACATTAAACCTATGACAGTGATTCCCTCGTTTCTCCCCGTAAAAATGAGACTTTTCCCAAACTCCATTGCAACCTTGAGCTTGGTGGCGTCTCATTCGGTTATGTCATTGTGAATTCTGAACCAGCAGACAGCCAGGTCTCAATTTCAAGCTTGTTGACATTTACAAAAGACAAGTCTCAACCCGAGCCTGTTGACATTTACAAAAGACAGGTCTCGATACTTGTTGACATTTACAAAGACAAGTATCACCACCTTAAGCTTGGTGGCGTCTCAATCGGTTATGTCATTGTGACCTCTGAACCAGCAGACAGCCAAGTCTCAATTTCGAGCTTGTTGACATTTACAAAAGACAAGTCTCAACCCCGAGCCTGTTGACATTTACAAAAGACAGGTCTCGATGCTTATTGACATTTACAAAAGATAAGTATCACCAACCTTGAGCTTGGTGGCGTCTCAATCGGTTATGTCATTGCGACCTCTGAACCAGCAGACAGCCAAGTCTCAATTTCGAGCTTGTTGACATTTACAAAAGACAAGTCTCAACCTTGAGCCTGTTGACATTTACAAAAGACAGGTCTCGATGCTTATTGACATTTACAAAAGATAAGTATCACCAACCTTGAGCTTGGTGGCGTCTCAATCGGTTATGTCATTGCGACCTCTGAACCAGCAGACAGCCAAGTCTCAATTTCGAGCTTGTTGACATTTACAAAAGACAAGTCTCAACCCCGAGCCTGTTGACATTTACAAAAGACAGGTCTCGATGCTTATTGACATTTACAAAAGATAAGTATCACCAACCTTGAGCTTGGTGCGTCTCAATCGGTTATGTCATTGCGACCTCTAAACAGCAGACAGCCAAGTCTCAATTCGAGCTTGTTGACATTTACAAAAGACAAGTCTCAACCCTGAGCCTGTTGACATTTACAAAAGACAGGTCTCGATGCTTATGACATTTACAAAGATAAGTATCACCACCTTGAGCTTGGTGGCGTCTCAATCGGTTATGTCATTGCGACCTCTGAACCAGCAGACAGCTAAGTCTCAACGTTGAGCCCTGTTGACATTTACAAAAGACAGGTCTCGATACTTGTTGACATTTACAAAAGACAAGTATCACCAACTTTGAAGCTTAGTGGCTCCTCAACCAGTTATGTCATCGTGACCTCTGAACTGACAGACTGCCAAGTCTCAGCATTCAATCCAACAAAGGAGTATTCTCTCAAATGGCACCAATACAATTTGGAACCGACAATTCAGAAAGTGGAACAATTAGGAGATTCGACAGGGAGTCAAAACAAAAATTATTATTTTCACTAATTCCAAAAGGATGGGATACATGGAGGTACATATATTGCGACCTACGGGCGTACATATAAGATCTAATTCGCTCTTCAAGGGAAGGTAGCCTCGTCCTCCTATCATTAGCAGCCCGGACAAGCGCCTGCGACCTCAGCTCAGCCTCATTAAAGTTCGTCGCCTGGGTCAAACGAGCTTCGACCTCAACCAAGGTTGCCCTCTGAGCTAACTCCTACCGTGAGAGTTCGTCACTCTGGGCCTTAAGCTGCTCAGCCGCGTAGTCTCTTCAAGACGCACTGGTTCAGCCCTGGATAAGAGAAGATTTGCCTTCCTGATTATTTCCTTGGCCTTCTCAATTTTATCTTCAGTGTCAAGAAGAGCACTGGTGGAGGCATCAATGGCATTCCCAACCTCTACTTTCCTTGTCTCCAAGGATTTCAGTCAGAAGAAATAGCCTTAGCAACCTCCTGAGCAGCAAGACGGGCTTCATGCATTTGAGTGACAAAATGCGCGAGCTGTTCACTAACCGAAGACTCCAGGTCTGAGCGGCTAAGACGGCGCCATTCCTCTACGTCCCTCTCAAATTGGTCTACCAGGAGTTCCAAGGCAGTGGCCTGGTGGTACCCTTCAGGTCCCGAATACTTTCAATACTGCGGGAGAGGACCACCTTTAACGTTGAGAACGGCATAGTCGAACCTTTCAAGACCAGATCAATGGATCGCCCTAAGCCTTTATAAAAGCTATCGACTATGTCACCTATAAAATCATTTTCAATCTCGGCCACTTCTGGTAGACGGACAACCTCAGGAAAATCCACTAGCCTGGTTGACACTACTGTGGAAGGAACGGTGGGAACACTGGCTGCAGCAGCATGACAGGTCGTCAATGATCTCGACGGAGTCCTCATTGAAACCAGTACACTAGCCACCGCTGAGGTAGGACTAGTGATCATCTCCTGAACAGCAGGCTCAACCACCAGGGTTGGGGAAGTAGGGCTTGTAATCACCCTCAGCTCTGCACGTGCCACAACTGACGCCCCTCACTCGTTGATATAGTTGGGAGTGAGGACACCTCCGGGACTACCACCCCTTCAACCTCTATTCCTTTGGCTAGCTCAGGCCAATAAAGGGGCAGGTCACCATACAGCGCGTCCAACACAGCAGCATCCACCGCGGTCGAAGTGCTCATGTCACCCCTTGACTCCTCGGGAAGATCCTCTGGTTCCCTTGAAGTTGACACACCCTGAGGCGGAACAACTGCAACAAAATGTGTTTAGGCAAGACACAATATAGTAGAAGCCAAAAGGTAGGAACAATACCAAAGGATGATGTCGCCTCAAACATCTTGGCAGCCGCATCAGTCTCCATGGGCTCCATTGGAAAGTCCTTTGTGGAGTCAACATGATGGCCGGCCCGCTTTCGCTTGCCGAGTCTCCCGTAGACCATCCAATAGAGCTTGACGCTATAGGACTTCCTTTGGAAGTCCCAACGCCCGAAGGACCAATATCAGCCGCATCACCTCCGGACTCCTCCGGGAGGGTAAAAGAGCCAGCTTCAGTTTCATAAGTAAACAGGGGATCATAATGTTCCCCTTGCTCTCCAGCGGCCTCAACTCCTGTATCAAGAAGCAAATAATGAGCTATCCGGAACACATAAAAGATATATTACAAAGATGAAGCTGATCTTACCTAAGTTCGGAGCAACTTCGCCAGTAGTCGGTTCAGCAACCGACGATTCAACTACTGAGGGGGACAAGAGGAGGAACCGCCACAGATGGTTCGCCCCTCTACAACAACCGTAGGAGCTCGACGACAGGGTTTCTTCACCAACTGTTTCCTACGCGACCCACCTGTCCGTTTGCGCTTTAGAGGGACATCAGAACCTTCCTCCTCCACTTCTTCTACATGTCTTGGGGGAATTGTCCCCATCACGCCGGAACCAGCTGCAAGAGTCTCGGCACCAGCCTCTGCTTCGAAGCGAGGACTTTCCGTATCCGAGGCTTCGTTGTCATCCACAGCAGCGAATTCCTCCATGCCTGGACGCGAACCCTCCTACCTTCCTTTCTCTCAGAGACTTTCCGCTTTATCCGCTGAGAATTAACTTCACACCAGAGCTGTTAGCCTTGAATCCAAGGGTGTGGAGTTGGAAGTTGCATACCACTGCAGAAGCACAGGGTCATTAGAAGATTGGGAGTCCTCAACGGCGTACGCAGCCGCGCCCCAGTACAGCCGCAATGAAGAATTGCCAAGCACGGCCCCATCAATAAGGCTCCCCATGAAAGCCAGATTGAGATTCGGGTTGCCCACGTACAGTTGGTCATATCCAAACTGTTGAGCAAACCGACTTGGGACATAAGGCTCCAAGTAGCAGCTATCCCCGCTCCGGTATAATAGATGTGAAGGCCGATACTGACCAGCCACTCCAAAACTCCCGGCTCAGGGACGAATGCCCCTCCCTGGCATCTTTGAACTCTTCCCCATAGCCTGCACCCCGAATACGGGGAAAACAGCGGAAGAGACTATAGACGTCATAGCGACGTACTAATTTACGGGCCTCAGCCACGTAAGTCTTCTGCCATGAGCATCCTTCGAATCGGCGGAGGAGCGCCATTCGAACATCTTGCGGGGGGTCCTCTCCAGCTTCAATTAAAGAAGGACAATGCAGGCGAACCACGCCATTAAGTAAGTATACGGCAGACCTATTCTGGGGTTAGGTCCATCGCGGGGCGAAATGGTCCCCTTTCCACGCTTCGTCGTTGGTGGCCTGCAAAAAGCCTCCGTTAATGCACGAAGGCCTCTCTGGATACAGCACACCATGGCCGAAAGAAGTCCCAGAGGACGACCATGAACCAAACGAACAGCGGGCAGCAAAACATTCGGATGAACGATGTCACCCGAAGAAGACGGCACCACGCACCTCTTCAGCCAGACTGTTAAGAAACCAGCCAGAAGTGCCTCCGGGACATCGGCCTGCGAGCCTGATGATGGAAGCTTCGAAAGACATCACCCTGCTCATAGGGACCATCGTCTTCCTTCACAACTAGATCCCCTTGGAAGTGCTTTTGCATCCGGTCAAGAGATGTCTTCATCAGCAACTCCACAGTGAGCCGCTTCAGGAGTGTTCTCCATATCTGGGAACAAATAATCTCCCCAGCTCTTCAAGCTACAGGAGGTTCCCTTACTGCCCCCATGCATACTGGAGCAAATGTACAAGTGGCACATTAACTCCCGATAGGTCTCGAACAAGGCAGGCTCCTGCTTCTCCAGAAGAGCCAATTCCGCCTCGCACGGGAAGTATTCTTCATATGGGAGAGACCCAAAGGCAGAGCAGAGACTTCCACATCTCATGCAAGGCCATACCCAACTCACCGACGGATGAAGAAGGTCCCTGAAGCTGGGCAATTGATCGTGGGCGAACCAGCACTCAAATGTGTTTTTTGAAATCAATATGAAAAGCTCGAATGTGCTGATGTACCCTCGATACTTCCGTTATAGCATTGGCTTAACGGGTCGTATCCACAGGGAAGGGAGGCGATAGAAGCATTGACAGTTTCTATTCCCGTTATTTGTTAACACTTCTTCTTTGTTGAAAGAATGAAAAAGAAAGTGAAAAGAAAAGAAAATGAAATCCAGAATGTGGTAGGTGAGGAGAGCGATGAAAACGGCGATGGAAAAACAAAACAAGAAGTGGTTTGAAAAACAAATAGAAAAGGAAATTGAACTAAGGTGAACTAAGAAGACGGTGAAAAACGATGGAAATGATCAAAAGAAACTTGAAAATGATTTCTAAAACAAACTAAAAGAAAACTCATGGCTACTAACTACTAAGTGATCCACTAACCATGATAACCTCTTCGAGATAGTTGCCTCACATTTTGATCCTTGGCCATCACAATCCTTGGCTCCAAGAGACGGTACAAAGCATGGCTCATGGATGGTTCATCACATTCAAAATATTGCATCAAGAACAAGCTAATACAAGCATCACTCATTACACTACTAGCATGAAATAAAAGAGCATGAAATAAAAGAGAGTTAGCTTGGTTAGCAAGTTAGCAAGTTAGCAAGTTAGATGTTAGAACCCATCATCTTTGGCCATCAATGGCTCTTGCAAGAACAAGGCCTTGTAGAGGCACCCGATTCATGTGGATTATCAAGTAAGTGGTTAGATGGTTAGTGGTTAGTAGTAGGATTGCCATGAGAAGAAAACTAGCAAAAAATTATGTTAGAAGGTGAAGGAGATTACAATGGAGGAGAAAGGAGGCACCTTTACATAGAGTGTCACTCTCTATTACATCAATCCCTCTCAATCTCTCTCTCTATGAATCACTCAGCCCTACTACAATGATCTAAAAAGAAAAGAAAATATAAGAAATGAAGAACACTCACCTACACTACTCCTAAAATCTGCACCTACTCCTAAAAATGAAAACTGCTCTCCGCTCTGGCTCTCTGCAGGGCTATTTATAGGGCTCAGAAGGATCCAGAAGACGAGACGAGGCCACGCGTCGAAAATCGACGCGTGGCTCCACAGGATTGTCGCGGATCCATAAGGATTTCCCCGGATCCGCGCCAATACCAGAGACTCTGGTCCCTGGTTTTGGTCCGTGGCTCCGTCTGGCTTCGAGACGCTTCTTGATATATACCGTTTCGGGTAATTTCGTCCGCAGATCCGTCTGATGTGCGCGAGAGGCTAGGTTCAATGTATCTTCTAGATGATCCCTTGCTTGACCTCCAAGTAATGCGGATTTAATTACCCATAAATGGGTATAATTAAGCTCTTATTACATCTTTGCCCTTGAACTTTGGTTGTACCTGCAATAGAGACCAAAACACGAATTAGACCGATAGTTTATTCATAAATCGGTGGGAAATGCGACATAATAATGCAGAATTGTAGACTAATCACACCCCCACACTTATTCTTTTGCTCGTCCCGAACAAAAATAAGAAAAGAAAAACTATACTACAAGGGTTATTACACCACTTTCGCAGGTGACGCGATTGCACTGAGCGTGTGCAACAAGCCGTTAAACCTCTAGGTTACCCTAGGAGGAGTGTTGTCTCCTGAGGGTTTTCAGCGTATTGCACCCACAAAATCCATAAAGAAAGAAGACAAATGTTAGTATTTTGAAAACACATTTTGAAAGAGAGACAAGTTTATGAAATATTTTTGCAAAAATATAAGTGATCTAAGGTCATAAGTCCATCACAAATCATTCTTCCTTAAACTTAGTCTCTATGCAAGATCTTATCTTCATTAAGGTAAGAATTCAAAATTGGATTGAATATTTTATCTTTTTATATACCTAGATAATATGCACTTTGTGATAGTGAAGATTTCTCTGGGATTTCAACTCTAACCATCAAGCCATTTATTTATTCTTTTTTTATTCTTTTTTTTTTCTTCCCTTAGTTTAGGCTTTCTAGTTTACCCATGTAGCGAGTCTATAACCGATGACTCCCAAACCAATGGTCCTAGGGCACCAGATGAGAACATCCCTCGGGTTTAAGGACTCGAGTAAAAAAGGCCACAAAACTAAAGGGGATTATTTATTTCCTTTACCACCGTTAGGCGTGAATAATCATGCTTCTTGAGGCATAATTATCCAGCTTAAATTTTTTTTTTTACTTTATAGCATTTTAGGTCTTTGTTTCCATCCCAAAAATTGTGTAAGTGTGAAGTGCATACTATTTAAGGCAAAAAATTCAAGATAAAATTATCTTCTTATCTTTTATACTTAACCTATATTTTAAACAAGATCCATTATTTCAACTAGGTTTAAGATGTCACAATTAAGGCTTTCTTAATTTCTAAGATCATCTTAATTTTCTTAAAAATAGATTAAAACTTTGTCTCTTATTTCAAAAAGTTTTAAAGAAAGAGAAATTCCTATACAAAAGAGAAGATTTCTAAAAGTATCCTAAAAGAAGTGCAAAAGAAAGAAAATCTAAAAACTCCATGTTAGTAAACCCTCCCCCATACTTATCTCATGCATTGTCCTCAATGCATCGTGATATATGTATGCATGAAACAAATAGAGAGGGAAGGAAAATTACCTTAAGGTGGTGGTTCCGGTGGCGGCCTGATTGGTCCACGAAAGGCGACCCAATCATTCTTGCGTGGAGTCCGGAGGAACCCACCAGAAACCTCCATGATACAACCCACTAGAAAGATGTATGCATGTGTGATTTTTATTAAAAAATTTACCCCATCTAATTTCCAAATTTGCAAAATAATTTCGGAGTCAAATTTTTCAAAGCCCTTATCCCAGAATGGAATGATTGATTTGGACTCAGAAAGCACAGGAACTAATATCGACTCAGGAAAAGACTTAAGTCAAGTAGAGGTTCGGGAGTCGAGATCGGTTCAGGAAGTGGGTCCAAATCAAGAAGTTGAAACTCAAGTCCACAATCATTTCCCCATGATGGAATGTGACTTTCTAAGAGTGGTGATTCAAGTTCAGGAATGACAGGTATGGGAATCAAAACTGACTCTAAAATGTTACTCAAATTGGGTATTATAACAGGAGTCAATAATGATTCAGGAATTTGAACTGGATCACAAATTTGAGGATCAAAGTCACATCCCTCATTCAGTTCAATTCCACAAAAATGAGAACTTGCCAATTTATCAATGGGACTTTCAAAAGTATGAAATTGGTCAAGTTCAATATGATCATCATAAGAGATTGGTGATTCAATTTCACAATGGACTGGCACAGGATCCAATACTGACTCAGAAAATGGAGTGAAATCAGGTGAAGATACCGGAGTCATAATTGAATCAGGAAGTAGAATTGAATCATCAAGTGGAAGTTCAGGATCATATTCATGGTCAAGTTCAATTTCAGGAAAAGGATAACTTGCCAAAATGTCAATGGGATCTGAAGTTTGGACAAGTTCAGGTGGGTGTGGCTAAATTGAATCTTGATTTCCAAAACAACATAACTCTTTGGCTCGGACAGAATGGTTAGTGACATTAGAAATGGTCGAGTGATGAGAAGGTAGAGTTTGGATCATCATCTCTATGTCACGGTTTCGAGCATTTTGAGCCTGAGTCATGAATTCAAGCATCTTTTTCTGGCTGATTGGTTCATTATTTTGTTGAAAAGATGAAATGTTGTTTTGGAATTGTGAGTCCATTAGTGATTTTTGTTTGGACTCACGCATACTCATTTTCAAAATTGATGGGCTTCTATTTTGGTCTGGTGGAATTGAGTATGAATCTTGAAAATGTTGTGGAATTGGAGAGGCCCTCAGTTTTGGAAGTTGTTGCTCGGCCTCTTGTCGATTGGCTTCTACCCTCTTTGGAACTCAGATTTTTCTTCAATGGGAGGTCCAGAAGAAGGAATATAGGAAGTGAACTCGGGAAATGAATATTGTGGACAAGGTGAATATGGTGGACAAGGAGGTTGAAAATTTGACTCGGGGACTTGAATCCCCAATGACTCTGTGACGAGTTGAAATTATTTTGGAAATTATAGTCATAAGAATGTGGGTATGGGTTGTATTGATTCGGATAAGGCCAACCCGGTGTATTTGGTTGGTGCATATTATAAAACGCCGGTTGGAATTATCCGAACCAAATGGGGTAGGTGTGAAATATGGATTCATGTTAGGATTGAAAGAATTGTTATTGTTGAATGCCATTTCACAAACAATCACAAACAAAAAGAAAAATCAAACAACAAACAAAAAGAAAACAAAAAATCAAAACCAAGCCTATAGAAGGGTTGACCTAGACCTAGATGAGATGTCCCTAGGGGCTAACGTCTATTCAAATTTTATTAGGGCTTGGGTTGTGTGAGTGGGGAGATGATTTTGGGCTAAGGAAGGGAAAATCCCACCTTATCTTGTTTGGAGTTTGCCCTTAAGTTCAATTCATGCAAGTGTGCAATATAGACAAGAATATAACACAAAGCGATAAATCACCCACGTGTTTGTCCTATGCTATATGCAATGCCATATGTACATCTCCATCCAGATCATAACAACAGAACAAAATACAGTATATTGGAATTGAATTGACATGTGCCTAAATGCAAATGTCTAAACCGTTTTAAAAGCGTCCAAATACCGTATTTTAGTTCTTTATTTTATTATGGTGTGTAGGCAATCAAAGCAAGAAAGATAGCAGTACAAATCCATTAGCTATTACAATTCACACATCCCAGAACAACACGATATACAATTTTCACAAAACTGCCGCGTTTGCGCGGCAAATGTCGCGGTTGCGCGGCTTTGTTTCAGAATCTGGGGCCCCGCTTTCTAGAGCAGGGAGATGCAAAGCTAGGGTTTATTCTGCAATGTTAAGCACCTGTAAATATGGCCCTGCACACCAAACAGAGAAGACAATGTTAACAAAAACGTGAAATCAAAACATTCCCTTCCCCGGCAACGGCGCCAAAAATTTGATCGTGGGCGAACCAGCACTCAAAATGTGTTTTTATGAAATCATATGAAAAGCTCAAATGTGCTAATGTACCCTCGATACTTCCGTTATAGCATTGACTTAACGGTCGTATCCACAGGGAAGGGAGGCGATAGAATCATTGACAGTTTCTATTCCCGTTATTTGTTAACACTTCTTCTTTGTTGAAAGAATGAAAAAGAAAGTGAAAAGAAAAGAAAATGAAATCCAGAATGTGGTAGGTGAGGAGAGCGATGAAAACGGCGATGAAAAACAAAATAAGAAGTGGTTTGAAAAACAAATAGAAAAGGAAATTGAACTAAGGTGAACTAAGAAGACGGTGAAAACACGATGAAATGATCAAAAGAAACTTGAAAATGATTTCTAAACAAACTAAAAGAAACTCATGGCTACTAACTACTAAGTGATCCACTAACCATGCTAACCTCTTCGAGATAGTTGCCTCACATTTTGATCCTTGGCCATCACAATCTTGGCTCCAAGAGACGGTACAAAGCATGGCTCATGGATGGTTCATCACATTCAAAACATTGCATCAAGAACAAGCTAATACAAGCATCACTCATTACACTACTAGCATGAAATAAAGAGCATGAAATAAAAGAGAGTTAGCTTGGTTAGCAAGTTAGCAAGTTAAATGTTAGAACCCATCATCTTTGGCCATCAATGGCTCTTGCAAGAACAAGGCCTTGTAGAGGCAACCCGATTCATGTGGATTATCAAGTAAGTGGTTAGATGGTTAGTGGTTAGTAGTTAGACTGCCATGAGAAGAAAAGGTAGCAAAAATCATGTTAGAAGGTGAAGGAGATTACAATGGAGGAGAAAGGAGGCACCTTTACATAGAGTGTCACTCTCTATTACATCAATCCCTCTCAATCTCTCTTTCTATGAATCACTCAGCCCTACTACAATGATCTAAAAGAAAAAAAATACAAGAAATGAAGAACACTCACCTACACTACTCCTAAAATCTGCACCTACTCCTAAAAACGAAAACTGCTCTCGCTCTGGCTCTCTGCAGGGCTATTTATAGGGCTTAGAAGGATCCAGAAGACGAGACGAGGCCACGCGTCGAAAATCGACGCGTGGCTCCACAGGATTGCCGCGGATCCGCAAGGATTTCCCCGATCCGCGGCAATACCAGAGACTCTGGTCCCTGGTTTTGGTCCGTGGCTCCGTCTGGCTTCGAGACGCTTCTTGATATATACCGTTTCGGGTAATTTCGTTCGCAGATCCGTCTGATGTGCGCGAGAGGCTAGGTTCAATGTATCTTCTAGATGATCCCTTGCTTGGCCTCCAAGTAATACGGATTTAATTACCCATAAATGGGTATAATTAAGCTCTTATTACATCTTTTCCCTTGAACTTTGGTTGTACCTGCAATAGAGACCAAAACATGAATTAGACTGATAGTTTATTCATAAATCGGTGGGAAATGCGACATAATAATGCAGAATTGTAGACTAATCAGCAATACAATTCAAAGATGGCATAGAAGCACGCCACATTCATTTCAATGTCGTAGCAGGTCGCCCTGACGGCCTCATAGAGGTTTATCCTCTCCAGATCCTCCTCGAAATGAGCGAGGATGTATACAGTTAAATCCCTCCACCATGCCTTCGGAGGGTGAATCCAGCCTGGAGTCCTGAAGTCATTAGCTGGGTAGTTCCCATTGACCTTGCAGAATTGGTTGCCAAAGGTCAGCGCCACAGCAGGATTCTCTCCCACTGGGATCTCTCGCGATACATCCCAGGATGTAGACCCATTATGCAATGAGGAGGCCCGCTCTTACATAACCAGGAGATTGAAGCATCATTTTCATATATGGACAGAGTCAGTACTCCGGCTCACGTCCACACGACATCTTCCGAGCCTGTGTCACGCACTGGAAGGAAGACAAAGAAAAATGTCGCTTGTTGGACGAAGGTAAAACTTCTCACCATCTAACTGGAAAATCCACTGCCCTTCCCCTGCCAGTAGTTGGTGATCAGGGTCTGGTGCGGCATCCCCGAACATGAAATCGGGCTTCTTATAAGTTCGATGGTCGACATCTTCAAGGGAGTCGTAGTCAAAATACTCCTCGTGGTGTATTTATCACCACCATGAATAAGCGTATCTCAGACGACAGAACTCCGCTCACTAAACAGAGAGGCCTGCCTTGAATTGCAGGCTGATGTTGCCATCCGCTCCTCTGGTCATCCCAAATAGATTGTTCAAAGGATCAGGAGTATAGTGCACTGCAGAAGCAAAGAAGAATCATGATTAGTTCATCAGCCAAGCGAACACAAAGACACAAGTTTCACCAAGGCATAGCCTCGCCCCTTGAGCGAAGCTAGCAAGGCGATAGCTTCGACAAAGCTTAGCCTCAAGTCAAGTCCGCATTTCGCAGAAAATGTCCAAGTGTTAGCTTCGCGTCGAGAGAAGCTTAAGCAGAAGGCGGTACAGCCCAGGATTAACTTCGTCAAAAGGGCATTATGGTCATTAATCCTTTACGGCCACGATTGAAGGGACAGATCCGTATCCTGTTGTTCAACAGGACGAAACAGCCCAAGTGATAGCTTCGCACGGAGCTTAAAGAAGAACTGTTCAGTTCTTAGATCCCCGTCCAAGAGAATAAGGGAAATTCAGGGAAATGGATTCCCTAATAATAACAGATCATACTCGATCGTTCTGGATTCATCCAAAGATAGCCAAATATCGGCTTTGAAATAGAGACGGAAGTCTCTAATCAAAAGGGAAAGTCCCTTACCGGCAATTGATCGTTCGATGACCGAAGGAGGAGGACCCTCCGCTGCAGAGTTGCCACTTCTTTCCCCGCTCGTCTTTTGGGCGCCATTGAAGAGTGTGGAAGCTTTCAAACTTTTTAAATGGAGAGGAAAGAGGAAGAAGAAGAGTCAAAGGTCTCTAAAAATTTCAAGTAAAGAGATCTGTTCTTTCTCAGCCCGATCGGCTTTTATAGGCCAATCAGCGCCTGAAACGACGCCTCGAAAAGAGTACAGGCTGTCGTTTCAAATTAATTTGAAACGCCGCCTAAAGCGCCTTCCCGAGAAGCGCTGCTTCAGCCACTAAGGGTTAACCTCGCCATGAGTCAAAGTGCAGACTTCGCACAAGTTCATCAAGAACTCCGCCAAAAGGACCTTGTCCTTAACTCCGCACGAAGTTCAGCCCCGTTCTCAATGAAGGCAAGGCGGAAATCAATGAGCAAAAATGAACTTTCATTGATTTAAGAGCAAAGGTACATTGATATTACATTAAGTTTGTTTTCGTACAACAGATTCGGTTGCTCAGCAAGATCATTTGCGCAAAAGGCATACAAGTGGTTTTATCTGCTTCCAAGCCAGACCAACTGGACACGAAAGGCCTTCCTCCTGCACAGGCCATAACCCTTCACATAATGATAGAAGGTGCCACCAGAACAGATGGTGCCACCAGGACAGGACCGTGATCTTTCGCATAATGACAGGTTTTACCATCAGAAAGCCGGACCATCTTTGTCAAAACTAGCGAAAGACTGATCGCCACCAGCAGGTTGGATCTTCTTTGATGAAAATTGGCAATGGAAGATCCGCGACCTTACAGGTGACGTCCGCTTTCCGAAGTGGATCATCTCAGATAAGCGGCTACCAGCCTCGCCTCAAAAGGAATCATCTCAGATAAGCGACTGCCAACACCCTCTGGGACACACATCAGCTGCCCCAGTTTGTTCCTCCTGCTTAAAAGTAAAGCTTCAACGGGGAAGCATAAGGCAACTTTTTGGTCTCTTTCATCAAGTCACAAAGTTGGCGAACATAGTCACTGCAATGCAAATCAGAACAGATTAGCAGTTACACACGGGAGAAGCTGCAAAAACACTAAGTCAGATTCTTTGGAGCGAAGCAATCCGATTTCAGTTAAAGCAGAGGATAAGCCTCGCTTGCGCAGCAGTGATGGGCTAGCTCAGCAAACGCGAAGTCCTAGCCTCGCCTATATGGCTAAGCCAGACTGATCCTGGGCGATACAGTCTTAGCCCCACCTATATGGCAAGACTGGCTCAACCTTGAAGAAATTAAGTCCCAGTTCTGCCTGTGCAGCGGACTTAACATGCAGTGATCTTTCTCTGATCAAGTCAAGATGATAGCTTCGCTGGAAAGCTATGCTGAAATCCTTAACATGCGAGCAGCCAATTGCAAAATGAAGAATAAGGGAACTGATCCCTGAAGCAGCTGTTAAACCTAAATTAAGGGAGATGAATTCCCTAAAGCTGGTGAAGTCGTTGAATGATCAAGACTTACCGGTCCTTGGCCGGGTAATGACCAGAGTGGGCATTCCCACTAATTCAGAGATCTGAGTATCTCTCTTAACCAAGAGAAGAGGAGAAGAGCAGATCACTTCTCTTCAGAGGACCTCAAGTGTCCTATTTATAGGCCCCATGGCCTGAGCGCTGCCGCCCCTCAAGCGTGGAAGCACGAGCGCATTTAAGGCATTTACTGCGCCTTGAGAAAAGGGACGGTTTCCCTTGGAACCGTGCAAAGGGAGAAACGTTTCCCTCATAAAGGCAAGATTCTTATTGGTCTGAACGATGTCTAAACTTGTTGACATTTACAAAGACAAGTGACAGACGAGCTGAAGACCAGTTTTCACCCATCTCTGAGGGACAAGGAAGCAACTTGGACTCCACTGATCCAGCAAGCAGACAGTGAACCCGGATTGTTTCTGAACAGACCTCAGCAGGTCTAAGATGCTAGCACTTAGCATCACATGAGCCCAAAGGGATAGCCTCGCCTGAGAGGCTAGTATCACCCGACTTCGCCTTGAAGCCATCCAAAGCCTCGCCAGGAAGCTAACTTATAGCTTCGCCTGAGCACAACTCCGCAGAGAGTTAACTTTGCTTGAAGCTACACAACTGCGCAGAAGGATGTTCGGTATCTTCGCCACAGATGTTATCTAGCTCCGCCGAAGAGCTTTCTTCTGACTTCGCCACAAACCGTCTCCAGCTCCGCTGCGAGCTCAAAGCGGGCATCGCCGCTGCTGGTCTGCTATGGTCAACCTTTGACCAATCAAATCTCCAGATGAGATCAAATCTAATCAGGATTGAGATCAAATCCAATCAAGATCAAATCTGAGATCGAATTTGGCAGTTGATTGCCACAATCTCTTGACTCTTCTAAAACGAGTAGAAGATCAGGAAAATCCTCCAACAATATGGAAAGGATCAAACAAATCAAGAGGATCAACCGACTTGCCATTTCTAGCTTCGCAGAAGCTGATCCTAGCCTCGCAGCAAGGCTACTTTCCAGATTCAAACAGATCTGATTCATCTGTTTCTTTTCCATATCTTCAAGGGACGGTAATACCCTTGCTCTCCCTATAAATTGCCCATCAGGGGTACATGGAGAGAGAATCAAAAAGGATCTCCAAGACCCCCAGAAGTAGAGACCACGGACAGGCGCAAGAGAGAGGACTCCACAAGTAGAGACTTCTTCACAAAGTATCGTGCGCTCTTGAATTCAGAGACTCATAGAGAATTGCTTCTCTAATCAGGGTGCTGATACCCTAAATACCTTCTTCTCAAGGAATCTGTAACAGTTGCCTCAATTAATGTATTTTTATTTTCCTAAAATGTCATTAGTACATGTATGATATTTTAGTATTTATGCGTATAATACGCGTATGGAGTAGACCCGTATTATACGGGTATTATACGGGTACGTATATACAGGTATATACGTAAGTATTTATACAGGTATAAGGATTTCTTCCTCCCCAAGTTTCCTTTTCTCTCTCCAAACTTCTCCAAGCTTCTCCAAGGTTCCATCAAAAATATCTCCATCTCCATGGCAAGTTTTGATTGGTCAAGAGAAAATATCATCCTATTTTGCAAATAAACCCCTCTCTTTTATAATTTTACAAATGAAAGGGACACATGGCAAACTTTTGTGGAGGACACATGGCAAACTTTTGTGGAGGGACACATGGCAAACTTTTGTAGAGGGACACTTGGCAAAAATTCTATGGTAAGATTGAGGCTATAATAGAGAAAGAGGAAGAGAATTCAACACTTTTGTCAAAAAGAACTCTCTCTCTTCAAACACTCTCTCTCTAAAGAATTCTCTCTCTCCTTTTTTTTCAAGTAGCAACAACAAGGAAATCAGGCAACAACAAGGCAACAACTACAAATAGCCAAGATCAGCCTTACAAGTGAGTAGAACATACTAAATCTTGATAATATGATAAGTCTAAATGAGTAGAAATGAGTAAAAAGGAGTAGAAATGAATAGAAATGAATATGCTATGACATAAGCATGTGGATATGCAAATATTGAGCCTATGTGTGATGTAGGATCATCTGTTTTAATTTCTGTAATTGTTTATTTCCGTTGCTTACAAAATTATGATATTTTACATATCCTGCACATTGATATGAGATGATGATATATGTGTTTGTGTGTTTTCGGAGGAAGGGACCGGGTTGAACCGGAGGAGTAGAAGGGGAGAACATATGTGTATATATGTTTGTATTTGTGTTTGTGTGTTTTCGGAGGAAGGGACCGGGTTGAACCGGAGGCGTAGAGGAGGGAACCATATGTGTATATATGTTTGTATTTGTGTTTGTGTGTTTTCGGAGGAAGGGACCGGGTTGAACCGGAGGCGTAGAGGAGGGAAACATATGTGTATATATGTTGTGTTTGTGTTTGTGTGTTATCGGAGGAAGGGACCGGGTTGAACCGGAGGCGTAGAAGGGGAGAACATATGTATATGTTTTGTGTACGTGTATATGGACATGATAGAAGTCCTATGATAAAATCATGCATGATTCTTTAATTTCAGAACTGAAATAGAGTCTTAAACAAGCTGTTTTATGTGAATTAGTCGACTAAGTCCAGGAATTAGTCGACTATAGGTGTAATATTTGAGGCAGAGAACTGCTGATATAGCAGTATTAGTCGACTACAAACAGACTGTAGTCGACTAAATCTCAGAGGCAGAGTGTAAACAGAAGTTAGAAATCTGTTTTTCACAGTTTTAGTCGACTAGGACCTACTACCAGTCGACTAATAAATTCCTTTAGTCGACTATACCAAGAGGGTAGTCGACTATAGATGATTCACAGAAAGTATCACAACTTTTCACAGTTTTAGTCGACTAGAGGAAACTTCCAGTCGACTAGTCATTGGTAGTCGACTATACCAGAAGGGTAGTCGACTACAAAGTCTCTGTTTGACCAGTTAAGAAGCAGGTACGTGTAAAGCATTTTTAGTCGACTGTAGTCCAAGCATTAGTCGACTTGCAGTTGTTAGTCGACTATAGAAGTGGCCTAGTCGACTAATAAGGCATTATTCTGTGTTCTGTTTTGGTTCATGATGGATTCTGAAATCCAATAAAAATAGTATGTTGATACTCATGACACTGGATGATTTAACCCTGTATACCTACCTGCTAAGTGCATTTAAATATTGTTTTACTCACTGAGCCGTCAAGCTCACTCTATTCACACTCCACTACAGGTTTGAACAAAGGCAAGGGTCCTGCTTAAAGCGGTAGCGCGGACATTATCGCCGGTACCTCAGCAGTAGGAGTTTCTTTTATTAGATATACATGGTTTTGTATAAGTATGTTTATGTTTAGTTGAGTTTCAATTGTGGCATGTAAATATTAAAGAACTTGGTGTTGGACTATTACTGTATGAACATATACTTTGACATGAAAATGAAGATTTGTGTTCTCGTGGATTAGCGATCTATAGATGTTAGTATGCTAAGTTTCAATTAAATCATACATGTTATGATGTATATGTCGAAGTATTGTGTACTGATGGGTCCCACGCTTGGATTATATGAGATGATTATGTTTAAAATGAAAAAATTTTACTGGGACCGTTACAATTGGTATCAGAGCAATGGTTTAGATGTAGAAGTAGTAAGAGATGATGAAATTGTTAGGTTGTTACATATAGACATGTGATTATAGTTAAGTAGTGGGTCTTATATGATAAGAAGTATAGATATAAGTGTGTCCAATTATATTGATTTTTGATGATAGTCATATGATTAAGATGATTTCATGGACTTGAAATTGATATGTCCGTTTTGTTTACATATAGATGGGAGACTCTGATATATTCTGGTCAGCCTCTAATTCCGACAGCTCGAGTAAGAGCTGGATAGCGGACTCGATGGATTGGGGATATGAATCAGATGAAACTGACCCTGCAAAAATGATTATGCCCTGAACTGGATAGATGGTGAAGAGGTCGAGTCGCAGGCATCTAACAAGCCTGAACCTACCCCGGTTGACACAAGTAGTGTCATAGGAGATTCGGTTGAAGTATCAGTAGTGGAGCACTCGAGTACGATTAAGGAAGAAACTCGAAGGGGCTTTACTTATGGAGGTGTCTTTTGGAACGAGACATGGAAAAAGACATGGATCTATATGATGACTTAGATGACTGGCACTGTGCCGGGGATGAGTCATCGGAAGAAGACCCCGAAGAGGATTTGGATAATAACAACAATACTAGCAAGGATCCTAGTGAAGATACCCCACCCTGTGAGGGGTGAATCTTATAACTGACACTTTTGATGTATTTATGTATATAGGTCTAATATGTTAGATAATGGATATCCGTAGGGTTGTTGTATGTACCCTGGCATATATCTTATGAATGCGCAGGAAGTAGTCCGGATATTCCAGTAGGCAGGCATGTCGGAATGACACTTTTTGTATCCATGATGGATGTAACTATATACATATATAACAAGTTGTTGTTTCACAAGTGACATTATTAGTATGAGTATATGAGAAAAAGTTTTATCCCTACTTAATCCAATTGTGTAATGTGTTGATAAGACGCCCTTATATTCATGTAGGAAGAACGCATGGATTTGAACCAACCACTACCTGAGGATACCCTGTCACTCGATACGACACATTATAGCGAGATGGGGAGCGCGCACCCCGCGAGTAATAATGAAGACTCTGAAGCTCGAATAAGAGTGAATGAGGAAACTCCGGGGGTGATGCCGGAGTGGCTCGCGCAATTAGTGCACAGGGCAAGCAACAACAACTCCCACCGAGCACTGGAGCAGTTTCAGAAAATGAAACCGCCCGTATTCGAAGGGAAGGCGGACCCTTTACAAGCCGAAGCTTGGCTTCTACAAATAGAGAAGATTCTAGAAGTCATGAGTTGCACTGATGAACAAAAGGTATCCTTCTCTTCTTTTATGTTCCAGAAGGAAGCGGAACATTGGTGGAGAGCAGTGAAGCTGAGTATGAAGAATACAAGGGAACCAATCACCTGGGAATTCTTGGTGAACAAATTCACTGAGAAATACATTCCGGAGACAGCCAGAGATAAAATGGCAACAGAATTTTTGGAACTCCGTCAAGATTCTAAGAATGTATCCCAGTATGATCAGAAATTCACTCAGCTATCCAGGTATGCTGATGCTTTGGTTAGGAGTGAAGCAGATAAGACAAAGAGGTTCGTAAAGGGCCTAAGATCAGATATTCGGGGCCGGCTGATTCCATTACAACTGAGAAATTATCTCCAAGCAGTAGAAAGAGCTTTGGAGGTAGAAATGGACATACAAGAAGAATGGGTGGAAGAAATTCCCAATTCTAAGCGCCCCCGTTATCAAGAACCTCCTATGAAGACGGCATCAGGATCAGCCAGTAGCAGAGGATCTGGGTTTAACACCTATAGAGGAGGAGGAGTCAGAGGCGGGAGAACGTGGCTGAGGAACAGAGACACCGCCTCGAAGACACAAACTACCTCTGCATTCCATCCCAGAGGCTCGGAGGCTCCTTGGTGTCAGAAGTGTAGAATAAATCATTTTGGAAACTGTCTCCCAGACAGATCTTGTTTTAATTGTGGAGGAGTGGGACATCTAAGGAAAATTGTCCAACCACGCGTGGAAGCCAAGGAATTAGTAGAGGAAATGGAAGGCCGATCATGAGGACGAATCTTTCCAGAGGACAAGCCAGTAACTCCATGCCACCCAGTAATGCTCCACATTCTGCTGCAACCCAGTCATCAGTTCAGCAACCTCGGGTGCAAGGCAGAACCTTCGCATTGAACCACCGAGAAGCAATAGTCTCTAATGCAGTGGTGGAAGGTATGATCTCCGTATCAGGACATATTGCTCATATCTTATTCGACCCTGGAGCTACTCATTCATTCGTATCTAGTGCTTTTGCTTATAAATTACATCAAGAATCAAAACCCCTAGGATTTCAATTGGTTGTGTCTACACCTATAGGGGAAAATTTAATAGCTAGCACTAGATATACGAATTGTGAAGTAATAATTGGAGAAATGAAGACCTTTGTTGATCTGATAAAGCTAGGCGAAATGGAGTTCGATGCCATACTAGGAATGGACTGGTTGTCTGCCAGTGGTGCTTATGTGGATTGTAATAAAAAGAGGATTATCTTTAAAATGGAAGGGACTCCAGAGTTTATCTTTGAAGGAAAGAAAGGAAATTATGACATACCTCACATATCAGCCATCAAAGCCACCAAGTTATTGAAGCAAGGGTGCCAAGGATTTCTGGTTTCGGTGTTGGATACCACCAGAATTGATGTAGATATTATGACTATTCCAATTGTGAATGAGTTCCCTGATGTATTCCCGGAAGACTTACCAGGGTTGCCCCCAGATCGGGAAGTAGAATTTACAATCGATGTAATACCCGGTACTGCCCCAATTTCTAAGGCACCGTACCGTATGGCCCCTGCAGAAATGAAAGAACTTAAAATTCAATTGCAGGAATTATTAGACAAAGGTTTTATTCGGCCAAGTATATCTCCCTGGGGAGCACCTGTCCTATTTGTCAAGAAGAAGGATGGGAGTATGAGATTATGTGTTGACTACCGGGAATTGAATAAAGCAACTATCAAGAATAAGTACCCTCTCCCTCGAATTGATGACCTATTTGATCAATTGCAAGGGTCTTGTGTATTTTCCAAGATAGACCTTAGATCGGGGTATCATCAGTTGAAGGTCAAACCTGAAGATGTGCCCAATCAGCTTTTCGGACAAGATATGGACACTTTGAATTTCTAGTCATGCCTTTTGGACTCACTAATGCCCCGGCAGCATTTATGGACCTAATGAATCGGATATTTCAACCATACTTAGACCAGTTTGTAGTGGTATTTATTGATGATATTCTGGTCTATTCAAAGAGTCCGGAAGATCATGAGGAACACCTTAAGATTGTCCTTCAAATCTTGAGAGAGAAGCAACTCTATGCAAAATTGAAGAAATGTGAATTTTGGCTGGAGCAAGTAGGATTTCTCGGTCATATTATATCCAAAGAGGGGATAGCAGTAGATCCGGTAAAGATTGAAGCAATCCGAGACTGGCCTAGACCCACTAATGCGACTGAAGTTCGAAGTTTCTTGGGATTAGCAGGGTACTATAGAAGATTTGTAGAAGGATTTTCTTTGATTGTGGCACCAATGACCCAATTAACCAGAAAGAATAAGAAGTTTGTGTGGGGAGAAGATCAAGATAGGAGTTTTCAGGAAGTCAAAGCCAGATTAACATCTGCTCCTGTCTTAGTAGTACCTTCAGGGACTGAAGGATTTGTCATTTTTAGTGATGCATCAAAACTGGGATTGGGATGCGTATTAATGCAAAATGGAAAAGTTATTGCCTATGCATCCCGGCAATTGAAGACCCATGAAAGGAATTATCCCACTCATGACTTGGAATTAGCCGCTGTGATCTTTGCTTTAAAAATCTGGCGACATTACTTGTATGGAGTGTCTTGTGAAGTTTTTACTGACCATAAGAGCTTGAAATATATCTTCACACAAAGGAACTGAACATGAGGCAGAGGAGGTGGTTAGAACTAATAAAAGATTATGATATTACTATTCAATACCACCCTGGGAAGGCCAATGTAGTAGCTGATGCCTTGAGCCGGAAATCAGGAGGAACACTGGCCGCCTTGATGACTCGTCCAGTAAGACTGTTAAGAGACCTAGAAGAGATGCAAATAGAAGTGCGAGTCATTGATTCTTCAAATTCTGGGTATCAACTGAATCAAGTGAGTATCCAAATTGATCTATACGACAAGATCAAAAAGGCACAACAAGAAGATACTCAAATAAAGAAGATAATGAAGAAAGTGCAAGAAGGAGAACTCAAGGAGTTTCACATAGAAGATGATGTCTTAAGGCTTGGACACAGACTATGTGTGCCAGAGGTAGCAGAGATTAAAGAAGAGATAATGAAGGAGGCTCATAGTACACCTTATACAGCCCACCCCGGAAGCACAAAGATGTATCAAGATCTACGTCATAACTTCTGGTGGGATGGTATGAAGATGGACATTTCCAATTTTGTCCACAAATGTTTAGTCTGTCAACAAGTAAAGGCTGAACATAAGAAGCCCCCAGGTTTGTTAGTACCTTTACCTATTCCTGAATGGAAGTGGAGTCAAGTTGCTATGGATTTCGTCACTGGACTTCCTCGGACGTCCCAAGGACTAGATACAGTCTGGGTAGTAGTAGACAGACTCACCAAATCTGCCCATTTTCTACCTATCCGGATCAACTATTCAATGGAAAGACTGGCTCAGGTATATGTTCGAGAAATAATTAGATTACATGGAGTACCTGAATCCATTGTATCAGATCGGGACCCAAGATTTCAATCCAGATTCTGGAAAAGTTTGTCCAGAGCTATGGGTACTAACTTGCAATTCAGTACAGCAGCCCACCCCCAAACGGATGGACAGTCAGAAAGGACCATTCAAATATTAGAAGATATGTTGAGAACCTGTGTACTGGATTTTGGGGGAAGTTGGGACAACTATCTATCCTTAGTGGAGTTTGCATATAATAATAGTTATCAATCCACTATCGGTATGCCTCCATTTGAAGCATTATATGGGAGGAGGTGTAGATCACCAATCTGTTGGGAGGAAGTTGGGGACAGAAGACTATTTGGCCCCGATGTAATTCAAGAAGCTACAGAGAAGATCAAGCTAATCAGAGAAAGGATGAAAGCAGCCCAGAGCAGACAGAAAGCTTATGCAGATAATCGTCGCAGACCACTAGAGTTTGAGGTAGGGGATAGTGTTTTCCTAAAGGTATCTCCTATGAAAGGCGTGAGACGCGCCGGCAATAAGAACAAATTAGCCCCTAGATATGTGGGTCCGTTCGAAATATTGGATAGGATTGGACCGGTTGCTTATCGTTTGGCCCTACCCCCTGCCTTAGAAAGGATGCACAATGTATTTCATGTATCTCAGCTGAGGAAGTATGTGCCCGATCCTGCTCATATCATCTCCTATGAACCCCTGCATATGATAGAAGACATGTCTTACACGGAAGAACCAATACAAATTCTTGATCGCAAAGAGAAGCAGTTGAGAAGCAAAAATATTTCCTTGGTCAAGGTTTTGTGGAGAAATCAAAATTTAGAAGAAGCCACTTGGGAACTGGAAGAGGAAATGAGAAAGACTTATTCGCATTTATTCCAAGGTACGTTAAGTTTCGAGGACGAAACTTTCATAAGGAGGATAGAATGTAACAGTTGCCTCAATTAATGTATTTTTATTTTCCTAAAATGTCATTAGTACATGTATGATATTTTAGTATTTATGCGTATAATACGCGTATGGAGTAGACCCGTATTATACGGGTATTATACGGGTACGTATATACAGGTATATACGTAAGTATTTATACAGGTATAAGGATTTCTTCCTCCCCAAGTTTCCTTTTCTCTCTCCAAACTTCTCCAAGCTTCTCCAAGGTTCCATCAAAAATATCTCCATCTCCATGGCAAGTTTTGATTGGTCAAGAGAAAATATCATCCTATTTTGCAAATAAACCCCTCTCTTTTATAATTTTACAAAATGAAAGGGACACATGGCAAACTTTTGTGGAGGGACACATGGCAAACTTTTGTGGAGGGACACATGGCAAACTTTTGTAGAGGGACACTTGGCAAAATTCTATGGTAAGATTGAGGCTATAAATAGAGAAAGAGGAAGAGAATTCAACACTTTTGTCAAAAAGAACTCTCTCTCTTCAAACACTCTCTCTCTAAAGAATTCTCTCTCTCCTTTTTTTTCAAGTAGCAACAACAAGGAAATCAGGCAACAATAAGGCAACAACTACAAATAGCCAAGATCAGCCTTACAAGTGAGTAGAACATACTAAATCTTGATAATATGATAAGTCGAAATGAGTAGAAATGAGTAAAAAGGAGTAGAAATGAATAGAAATGAATATGCTATGACATAAGCATGTGGATATGCAAATATTGAGCCTATGTGTGATGTAGGATCATCTGTTTTAATTTCTGTAATTGTTTATTTCCGTTGCTTACAAAATTATGATATTTTACATATCCTGCACATTGATATGAGATGATGATATATGTGTTTGTGTGTTTTCGGAGGAAGGGACCGGGTTGAACCGGAGGAGTAGAAGGGGAGAACATATGTGTATATATGTTTGTATTTTGTGTTTGTGTGTTTTCGGAGGAAGGGACCGGGTTGAACCGGAGGCGTAGAGGAGGGAAACATATGTGTATATATGTTGTGTTTGTGTTTGTGTGTTATCGGAGGAAGGGACCGGGTTGAACCGGAGGCGTAGAAGGGGAGAACATATGTATATATGTTTGTGTACGTGTATATGGACATGATAGAAGTCCTATGATAAAATCATGCATGATTCTTTAATTTCAGAACTGAAATAGAGTCTTAAACAAGCTGTTTTATGTGAATTAGTCGACTAAGTCCAGGAATTAGTCGACTATAGGTGTAATATTTGAGGCAGAGAACTGCTGATATAGCAGTATTAGTCGACTACAAACAGACTGTAGTCGACTAAATCTCAGAGGCAGAGTGTAAACAGAAGTTAGAAATCTGTTTTTCACAGTTTTAGTCGACTAGGACCTACTACCAGTCGACTAATAAATTCCTTTAGTCGACTATACCAAGAGGGTAGTCGACTATAGATGATTCACAGAAAGTATCACAACTTTTCACAGTTTTAGTCGACTAGAGGAAACTTCCAGTCGACTAGTCATTGGTAGTCGACTATACCAGGAAGGGTAGTCGACTACAAAGTCTCTGTTTGACCAGTTAAGAAGCAGGTACGTGTAAAGCAGTTTTAGTCGACTGTAGTCCAAGCATTAGTCGACTTGCAGTTGTTAGTCGACTATAGAAGTGGCCTAGTCGACTAATAAGGCATTATTCTGTGTTCTGTTTTGGTTCATGATGGATTCTGAAATCCAATAAAAATAGTATGTTGATACTCATGACAACTGGATGATTTAACCCTGTATACCTACCTGCTAAGTGCATTTAAATATTGTTTTACTCACTGAGCCGTCAAGCTCACTCTATTCACACTCCACTACAGGTTTGGACAAAGGCAAGGGTCCTGCTTAAAGCGGTAGCGCGGACATTATCGCCGGTACCTCAGCAGTAGGAGTTTCTTTTATTAGATATACATGGTTTTGTATAAGTATGTTTATGTTTAGTTGAGTTTCAATTGTGGCATGTAAATATTAAAGAACTTGGTGTTGGACTATTACTGTATGAACATATACTTTGACATGAAAATGAAGATTTGTGTTCTCGTGGATTAGCGATCTATAGATGTTAGTATGCTAAGTTTCAATTAAATCATACATGTTATGATGTATATGTCGAAGTATTGTGTACTGATGGGTCCCACGCTTGGATTATATGAGATGATTATGTTTAAAATGAAAAATTTTTACTGGGACCGTTACAGAATCTCCAGAACCAGGCGAGAAGAAATTCCTAATTGAAGGCTGTTTTGAGAAGTAGCAAGAGGGTTCTACCAACCTTCTGTTCTCTGATTCCCCGACCAGGCGAGAAGGGAATCTCATCGCTTGCATCGTCAAAGGGACAAAGTGGTCGCGCGCTGACCAGACTCCTATCGGCACACTTCTTCAGAATCTCTGAGGAGATCTACTTGTAATCTTTTTTTTTTAAGAATACTTGTAATTTAGCTCCTCAACTCTTTTTTGTAAGTCTTCCCCTTTGCAAATCAATGGAAAACATGGATCAAACGCAAACACAAAGATATGTTTCGAGGTTCGAACCCCTAGCTTTACGTCCCCGCCTTCACCGAGAAGGATTTCTAATCCACTATCTCCCACCGAGGGAACTCCACCGAGGAGGATTTGTTACAACACTAGGAGTACCGAACTTCTCTCTCAAACACCGCCTCACAACCGAGGGGTAGCCCGTAGCCAACAACAAACACAATCACCTCTACCGAAGAGGGATCCAAAACACCACAACTCCACCTCTCACTAGAGGGAGCAAACTACAATCCTCAACCTCTACCAAGAGGGAGCAACCCAATAAAAGCAAGGTTTTTACAACAAGTGGTTACAAGACCACAAACTCTCTTTCCTCTTTCCACAAAACAATATCCTAATAGAATAGGATAGAAGATAAGCTCAAGTGTGGAAAACAAAGTGTTTTGATCAGAGAAAATCTCTTGGGAAAATACCAAATTGATATAGAAATGAAGAACAAGAAACCAATTCCTAAAAACCTATTTTCTTTGAAAATAACAAAACACTTAAAAACAAACAAGATTGATCTTTTGGCTCTTAAACACTTTTGAAAACTTATTTTTAAAACCAGAGAATGGGGAAATTTTTGCTCTTAAAATCTTAGCCAAAATCCCAAAGAAATGGGGTTTATATAGGCCAAACAGAAAACTAGCCGTTAGGCTGATCTGTCAGCCTGACAGGCTAGCGGTCGACCGGTCAGTCGACCGCCAATGTCATAAATATGACCGTTGGGGCTTCCGGTCAACCGCTCGGTCGACCGCCCGGATACAGAGAGCAAAGCTCTCTGGTCCGGTCGACCGACTGGTCGACCGGCCCATGTGTCTGCCAGACGTGCACAAGGCTGTGCACGTCGGTCGACCGTTGGGTCGACCGCCCTTGGTTCGGTTGACCGTGCGATCGACCGACCTGGCCTGTCAGCCACTGTCCTGGGTCAGAAACTGAGTCAGAAAAACATGTTAAAATATTTCTAATAAATCTTGTAAAACATGTAAAAATCCCCAAAAATAGTTTTATCATTTTGCATTGATATATAAACTTGTGATAAACATTTCAACTCAAATATCAATCATATGAAACCATTTTTGTGTTTTATCATTTTTACCAAAAACCAAAACTGTATTTTATCAAACTTGGATTTTTCAATACATGAATAGGAAAGTCAAAATAAGTTTGTCTATGAAGTTTAAGCATGCATGTATAAATAGAATACATCTACTATACATATAAACCATTTAAACTTGTTTTGATCTACTATTCATGAAAACAATATTGGTTAAGCCAAAAACGAAAAATCAATATCCAAACATAAAACGGTGTTGTGCACTTGAGCATATCAACTATTCTTATCTTTACACATGGATCTAAAACACACTAAACTAAACTAGGATACCTAAGTCTTCTTGACGATCTTCAATCTTCAAGCCGACTCGATCCCAAACGTGATCCACCGAGTGTAAAGGTATGATCTTGATGCTCGGGCACTGGAATCACCATGTGAAAGCTTCCAAACTCCTCTTGTTGAAGCAATCACCAACTAATATCTTGCTAAATGATCTGAAACTAAAATCACAAGATTATTAGTAAACATAACTACATGAGTTAATCATCATCAAAACTAGAGAGGAAGGCCTCCGGGCCAACAATCTCCCCCTTTTTGATGATGACAAAACTCATGGAGTTATATATGCATGGATTAAAGTTAAGCTTCAAGAAGCTCCCCCTTAACTCATGCATAAACAAATAAATATAAACACGCAATGAATATTAAACACGAAATGTACATAGATATGCATAAACAATAAAGGCTCTAGATACCAATAAAATTTTCAAAAACAAATAAACATGCTCTAGATACCAATTAAATTTAATATATGCAAAATCATAAATATGCATATAAAACTCAAACTCAAAATCTTTCCCCCCTTTTTTGTCAATCATCAATAAAGGGGTAAAAACAAAACTAAATCAATAAATTTTTCTCCCCCTTTTTGTCTAAAACAAAAATATCAATATAGGGTGACAATCAATTAAGATATCAATTGAAAATATGTCAAAGTAGCATCTTGATACCAATTGAAAGTAAACAAAGATCAATAAATGAATGGTATATACTATATGCATTCATGAAGAGGAAGATGTGAAGCTTCCCTACATAGATACATTACATGAAAGAGGGATGACAGGACCTAATTCACATAACATACACTATGCAATGCATAAGAGGAGATGTGAAGCTCCCCCTACATACGTGTACCACATAAAGAAGAGATGTCAAGCTCCTCAATACAAGATACACTCAATATGAATCTATATGTAGAAGAGATGTTAAGCTCTCCTTGCATATAGGCAATACAAATCAAAACTTTTGTATTTATCTTTAAACAAAATTTTGAGATACCAAATTAAAACATTCAAATAAACATCTTGATATCAAAAGAGAGTATTTTTCTTTTTAAGCATATGATATCAATTTGAAAATTTTATTTTCTATCATAAAGTAAGGAGTGGAAATACAAATACAAATTGAAATATGAAAATCATTAGCAATTGAAATATGAGAATCAAATTTTCTCTCCCTTTATGAAAAACAAACAAAAACAATGCGTAAGCTTGAATTAAGATACCAATTGAAAGCTAAATCAATTGAAACAAAGATGGAGCTCAAGCTTAGCATAAACAGAATATATATATGTATGAAAAATAGATACCAATCGAAATTGATACTATATGAAATGAAAGCATACATACATACAAACATATATGAGTATACAAGAAAGGTCAAAATTGATACCAATTGAAAGAATCCAATGATACCAATTGAAACAACAATAATATCAAAGTATAACTCATATCACAATGAAGAATACGAACTAGTTAAAATGAAAAGTTTTGTTAACTAGTACGAAATCCTTCAAGTAAGAAATAAAACAAAAATATTTTTCATAAAAACATGAAATTCACAAAATAGCTAACACTCATAATCAATGAAGCATAAATATGACTCATGAAAACAACACATGAGTAAACATGAAAAGTGAGTGTACAAATACAATGTGAAGATCATGATCATGAAAGTATTCAATTTAGCTCAATATTTCTTAAACATAAAAACTCATTAAAACTATTTAATCTTCAAGGTATATGTATGTCTTATACAAACTAAAGTATACATACATATTCAAACACAAAGAATCCACAAAGATATATGCATGAAGGCACGTGGCTCAAAAGGATATACATGTATATCTAATAGTTTGGACAAGATAGACATATACATGAAGTTTAAACATAAATACATGAATAACTAAATTTTCATTAAAACAAATTTCATTTCAAGGTATATGTATGATTTGTCAACACAAGAAGTATACATACATACCCTAAACACAATTTGAGTCCATATATATAGATTTGCATGAAAGGCAAATGACTCAAGGGGTATACATGTATATCTTAAAGTTTGGCAAAAATACACATATACATGAAATGAAAACTCATACACATAAAACAAATCCAAAAATAGGAATACAAGTTTAAAATGTATGAATCATCAAAACTAGACTATACTAGCACATCTAATGGGTTCAAATAAGCATTCAAGCTCAAACATATATAGATTTATTGTGACCCACTATATGCACAAGTATATACCTAGTTTTAATAAAAACTAACATTTAAACATATATTCAAAACATGAAGTATAAAACAAGATATGAATAAACATGAAAAAAATATAAACATGATTATTATGTAAATTCACATATTATTAGAGTTATGATAAACATGATAGCTAAACAATGGTGAGAACACAAAAATAATAGTCCATATTAAGCATGGGTGTCTCAAAGGGCTATACATGCATGTCAATGGTCTAATAATCATGGCATTTTCATATAATCTATAAACAACAAACATGCTAATAATGAATAAAATGAAAAACATGTAAACATAATTAGGAGTTAGGAATCGTTACCAAAACCTAGAAGGCAACTTTCCTTATCTCCAAAACATGGTGATCCTCTCCACCAAACATCCCTTAAAAGTGATGCATCCAAAATGTTTCCTTTAAGTACGGAACGCATTCACTCCAAGGTACCGCTACTCTCACGTCATGCGAGAGCCCACACCTACATCATAAACAAGAGGGGTGGTCTTTGGTACCCACATCTTATTGGGTCCATGGGGGTTAGTCCCTTCTCTAACCCAAACAAAATTATTTGCTAAATTTGAAACATGTATACGATCATAGCAAATTTAGTAAGGTGGCCCTTACGTCCACAATGTGTACAAGTGTACACATGAGCATACAAGTGATGATGGTGTCCGTGAGGAGCATGTGTATGCCGTAGAGGGTGTGCATGCATAGATGAAACTTGTTTCTTTCGAAACAAAGATTCCAAACGTGTATGGCTCTTGGCACATTTGCTCAAAATGGAGCCCAAATAATCCATATTCTTCTTCAACAAATCTATATCATTTTTAATTATAGAAGAAGTGGAGCATACAAGGGGTGATCTAGGTGAAGCTACCCTAGCATGGCAAACATGTGCATCCATATTATTTTGTAAAGAAACATTTTTCTTTAAACAAACATCTAAATCATTTGAAATAGAGATTATTTTATTTTTCAAAGCAACATTCTCTTTTAAAACAAAATCAACTTTTGAAGACAAATTTTCATTTTTCTTCAAAGAGTTTCACAATCATTTTTAGATTTTAAAACTTTATTTTCTTTTAGTGCAAGATCAAGTTGAGATTTCAATGAATCCCTTTCATTAGAAATCTCCTCTTTCTCTTGCAAAACAATGTCAAGTCTAGAAATCAAATTTTTATTTTCATTGTTAAGGCCTAGACTTTTCTTTTTCAAAATCTTATATTTTTCAATTAATTTTTCACAAACAATTGAGAGTTCTTCATTCAAAGCATAGGCATCAACAAATTCATCACATGAAGAACTAGCATCAAAACTATCTAGTTGAGATTCCGATTGTACCTCAAGGGGTCATTCCCTTGGATCATGAAGCATTGTGACTCGGATTCTCCACTAGACTCCTCTTCTTGTTGGATAGGCAATTGAAGCTTGGAGGTGGTGGTTGTGGTTGTCAACAAGTTCCACACTGCAAATGCGGAATCAAAGTTAGAAACATGCATAAGATATTCTTTTGAAAGCGTGCTTCTAATGGCCTCAAGGGCTTGTGCATTGGCCCCTATATGCTTGCTATCACTAAGGTAGGATTCCTTGGTAATGGCAAGGTGAACCTTATATCCTAGGGTTTGTAGGTAAATAGACATCCTAGTCTTCCAAACAACAATGTTGGAAGGGTAAAATATAGGTGGGGTCATGAAGTCCATGGATCCAAACTATATGTGTGCAAACAAAAAAATGCAAATGCAAATGGTAGATTAGCAAACAAGGATCTCACTCGTAGGATGTAAAGCCTAAGTATCAGGAGCGTAGGCTCTGATACCAATTGAAATCACCTAGAGGGGGTTGAATAGGTGAATGTGCTAATTTAGAAACTAAATGCGGAAGCTAAAAACTATTTTGCAACACACTTAATACAACCAACAAGTGTAGCCGAATTCCCCGTGAAGGGCTCTGGACTAACTCCTCTTGATTCCCCTAGATAAGGGTTGAGGTGCTATATGAAGCTCTTGTGGTTAAGTATAAGTGAGGCACACACAAGCAAGCCAAGCATATAATGGATATATAACAATATGAATGATGCAAGGCACAACACAAGCAAATAGATATGAATGATATGAATGATGCACAACACAAATAAAGAGAGAGGGTTAGAGAGACAATGGATCAAACGCAAACACAAAGATATGTTTCGAGGTTCGAGCCCCTAGCTCTACGTCCCCGCCTTCACCGAGAAGGATTTCTAATCCACTATCTCCCACCGAGGAACCTCCACCGAGGAGGATTTGTTACAACACTAGGAGTACCAAACTCCTCTCTCAAACACCGCCTCACAACCGAGGGGTAGGCCCGTAGCCAAACAACAAACACAATCACCTCTACCGAAGAGGGATCCAAAACACCACAACTCCACCTCTCACTAGAGGGAGCAAACCACAATCCTCAACCTCTACCAAAGAGGGAGCAACCCAATCAAAGCAAGGGTTTTTACAACAAGTGGTTACAAAGACCACAAACTCTCTTTCCTCTTTCCACAAAACAAGATCCTAATAGAATAGGATAGAAGATAAGCTCAAGTGTGAAAAACAAAGTGTTTTGATCAAAGAAAATCTCTTGAGAAAATACCAAATTGATATAGAAATGAAGAACAAGAAACCAATTCCTAAAAACCTATTTTCTTTGAAAATAACAAAACACTTAAAAACAAACAAGATTGATCTTTTGGCTCTTTAAACACTTTTGAAAACTTATTTTTAAAACCAGGGAATTGGGAAAATTTTTCTCTAAAAATCTTAGCCAAAATCCCAAAGAAATGGGGTTTATATAGGCCAAACAGAAAACTAGCCGTTAGGCTGATCTGTCAGCCTGACAGGCTGGCGGTCGACCGATCGGTCGACCGCCAACGGTCATAAATATGACTGTTGGGGCTTCCGGTCGACCGCCCAGATACAGAGAGCAAAGCTCTCTGGTCCGATCGACCGACCGGTAGACCGGCCCATGTGTCTGCCAGACGTGCACAAGGCTGTGCACGTCGGTCGACCGGCCCTTGGTTTGGTCGACCGTGCGATCGACCGACCTGGGCTGTCAGCCACTGTCCTGGGTCAGAAACTGAGTCAGAAAAACATGTTAAAATATTTCTAATAAATCTTGTAAAACATGTAAAAATCCCCAAAAATAGTTTTATCATTTTGCATTGATATATAAACTTGTGATAAACATTTCAACTCAAATATCAAGCATATGAAACCATTTTTGTGTTTTATCATTTTTACCAAAATCAAAAACTGTATTTTATCAAACTTGGATTTTTCAATACATGAATAGGAAAGTCAAATAAGTTTGTCTATGAAGTTTAAGCATGCATGTATAAATAGAATACATCTACTATACATATAAACCATTTAAACTTGTTTTGATCTACTATTCATGAAAACAAATATTGGTTAAGCCAAAAATGAAAAACCAATATCCAAACATAAAACGTGTGTTGTGCACTTGAGCATATCAACTATTCTTATCTTTACACATGGATCTAAAACACACTAAACTAAACTAGGATACCTAAGTCTTCTTGACGATCTTCAATTTTCAAGCCGACTCGATCCCAAACGTGATCCACCGAGTGCAAAGGTATGATCTTGATACTCGGGCACTGGAATCACCTTGTGAAAGCTTCCAAACTCCTCTTGTTGAAGCAATCACCAACTAATATCTTGCTAAATGATCTGAAACTAAAATCACAAGATTATTAGTAAACATAACTACATGAGTTAATCATCATCAAAACTAGAGAGGAAGGCCTCCGGGCCAACAGTTTTCGCAGCCTTGGTGTGTCCAGGTGGTCACACCTGGGGAACGCAGCCTAGTGATTTTCTGTTAGCTCTTTTTATCCAACTGGTTTCTCTATTTTGGTTATGGATTTGTCGATATCGCTGTTGATCTTCAGCTAATCAAAATGAATTCATACCCGAATTTAACCGGTTTTCATTTGTGTGTTATCTCTTTAATTTTCTCTAATTTTCAGTTGAACATTTACCCCAATCCTTGATTTTAATTTAATCTGAATTTCAGTAGGCTTTTGGGCTCGTTTTCTATTCCATCTCCTTTAGTAAAGGTCTGCACAAATTTAGACAAAAATAATATTAAAAAGCAGAGTTTGTTATAAAATAAATATTAAAATATGATAATAAATATGCAATATCAATGATCAATCACACCCTCACACCTATCTTTTGCTCGTCCTCAAGCAAAATAAATAAAAAGTAACACAGAGCAAACGTAGTCTAACTCAGTTTCATAAGAATCACGGTTGTACTTAATATGTACAACAAGCCATTAAACCTTAAGGTTACCCCTAGAGGACGAGTTTTATCTCATGAGGATTTTCAGTAGCTTACACCCAGAAAATCCAAAAAGAAAGAGAAACAAGTGTTAGTATTTTTCAAAAAGGATTTTAAAAAAGAGAGAAAATATTTGAAGTATTTTTGTAAAATTTCAAGTAATCTATAAGTTATAGGAAAATCGAACTTTTCTTTCCTAAACTTAGTCTCTATTCAAAAATTTCTTATCAATTAAGATAAGAAGTCAAACTGTATTTCTTATTTAGTCTTTTATTTTTACCCTAAGTCATATGCACTTTCGTGACCGTGAAATTTTAACTCGGGGTTCTTCAACTCTAACTCTTATGCCTTATTTTTATAAATTTTTGGTGCTTATATCCCTTAGTTCTATTAGGCATTCTAATTCGCCCATGTAACGAGTCTTAGATCGATGACTCCCAACCAGACGTCTTAGGGCACCGGGTGAGAAAACACCCCAAGAACTTAAGAACTCGAGCAAATAAGGCCAAAAAACTAAGAATTTTATTTATTATCTGGCCACTTTTAGGTATGAATACTTATGCTTTATGAGGCACAAATACCCAGCTTAATTAGAGAATTTTTGAGATATATATATGTATATATATATATATATATATTTCTCTTTTTTTCTTCTTTTTTTTTATAAGGCATGAGAATCTTTGTTTTTGAACCGTAAGTGTGCAAGTGTATAAAATATGCATATTTCATCAAGGTAAAAATTAAGACTAAATTTTTTTTTAAATTTTTCTTCTAATCCTAGAAATCAAACAAATAATATTATTTTGATCAAGTATAAGCAATTCTAATTATGATTCTCCTATTTCTTAAAATTAACTTAATTTCTTATAAAAAAATAGGTCAAAATATTGTTTCTCTTTTCACAAAGTTTTTAAAAGCAAAGAAAATATTATATTTTTCTTTTTATAAATTAAAAGAAAAACCTACGTTATGTCAGAACCCTCCCCCACATCTATCTCATATATTGTCCTCAATGTATGAATGAATGCATATATTACCTCAAGGTGGTGGTTCCGGTGGTGGTCGGATTGGGCCACGCGTTGCTATCCGATCAATATAATGTAGTAGTTCACAGAACCCACCTTTTATGACCTTTTTTCTATTTACAATGTTACCACCCGTAGATTGAAAGGGATCATGCACAATTCTATCATGAAAATTATCCCCTTTATATGACCAATCTTAGAATATCATCTCAAACTCATTTTGGTCTATACATTGGTCCAACAAAAGAATGTGACTCTGTGGAATAGTTAATTTGATCTCAAAAGAGATAGGTTAGGGAACCAATATTGACTCGAAAAAATCAAGTTTAAGTTTAAAAGGTCGGTGTTGGTTCAAGAGTGGAGTCCAAATCAAAAAATTAAAATTCACATTCTTTTTCCATCAATGGAATGAGACTATCAAAAATAGGTGGTTTAAATTCAAGCTCTATGGGTACAGGAATCAATGTTGGCTTGAAAATTAGGTCCAAATTGTGTAAGAATACCGGAGTCAATATAGATTCAAAAATTAAAATTTAATCACAAAGTTGTACATCGGGTTCACATTCACAATCAAGTTCATTTTTCTTGAAGTAAAAACTTGCCAATTTGTCCAAGGTTTGGGATTGGTCAAGTTCAATATGATGTGATGAAATTGAACTTTGTTAAAGTCTCAAAAACACCATAATTCTCGGTTCCTATTAATATGGTTAGGGCAATCGGTATTGGTCAAACATTGATAAGAGAAAGTTTCTTCTTGTGATGTTCAATTGACTCATTAATGCTTCTAACCTATTGAAGGAATCATTTTGGGACTGAATATAATCATTTTGGGACCGAATCATGGATTCTATACTCTTTCCTAAGTCAGTAGACTTCTTGTTGTGGGACTTGAAAAATGTAGTAAAGGATGTTGGGTTTGGGAATTTTGATGGATTTCAAGTCTTCAAGATTTTGAATTCGCCGCTCGAGCTCTTCTAAGGCTTCCATCCTCTTTTTCCAGTTAATTGGTTCTTCTATCAATTGTTTAGAAAAAAGAGTATATAAAGCTGAATGTTGGTAAGGTTATTGATAACATGACTCAGGGGAGTTGTATCTCCACTGACTCTGTGAAGAGTGGAGATGATGATTATTCCAGCCTTATTCATAATATTAGCACTGGGATATATGTTCATTCAGATAAGAACAATTTGGCATACTTGAATGGTTAAAGTTATGAAATATTGTGTTGGTAATATCCGAGTCAAAAGAGGTTAGTGTGAAGTATGAATCACAATATGCATTGGAATAATTGTAATTGTAATCCATATCACAAATATCAAAAAAAACAAAAACAAATAAACAAATATACAAAGAAGAAAGAAAAATCTAGCTTAAGTTATGGTAGACCTTAAACCTACATGACTCCTAACTGGTTAGATTATCCACGGAGGGTACAATGCAGAATCTGACCACAAGTTAATCGGTCAGGTAGGGGTAAGACCAGTGGGAGGTTCCCGTGCCTAAGCAACGAGTCTAATTATGCCAAATTATTGTTTTTCGAGGTTTAGCCTCTCAATCATCAACCTTTGACACTAATTTGACAAGAGTCAAATTCTAACAACTTCCCCCTTAGGTCAGTCTCCTATTTGAGTCCGAAAAATCCCTAGGGCCAATGTCTACTCAATTTTAAGTTGGGATAGGTTAGTGAGCAAGGAGATGGCTTGTGGACTAAGGGAGGGTAATGACTTCCCACCTTATCTTGTTTATAGGATAAGACCTTAATCGTTTTAGTGTAATGTGTACATGTAAAAGCAACACATAAGCAATATAAACAATTCAAAAGTGTTCCTATACTAAATGCTATGCACATGTACCTTTGCTCCAACACCCTTCAACAGTAATGTAAACTGTAAACGAAATTAGACAAATACCCTAAATGCAAAGTCTAAACCATTTTTGGCATCTGACAAACATCATGTTACTGTTGAAATAAAATTAGTTTTTACAGAGTATTAAATAGAAAATATAGGCACCGCAGAATATGTATTTTCCAAATTGACCCACCTACAAAAAAAATAGAAGCGAGTAGTTTACTCTGTCTGCCATGCCAACGCTGAAATACACCTAGAGGGGGGTGAATAGGTGTACTAGCTAATCTAATGACAAATGCTGTAGAATAAAATTTTAATTGCAACACACTATGTGCAACCAAAAAGTGTAGCCAAATTTTTCGTGAAGGGCTCTGGACTATCTCCTCTAGATTTCTCTAAATTAAGAGTTGAGGTGTTATATGAAGCTTTCTTAGTTCAACACATGTATGGGCACACAAACAATTAAAATCACCTAGAGGGGGTGAATAGGTGATTATGCTAATCAATGCACTAATTTAAAAATGAGATGATACAACGATCACTCAAAGCAAGATTAGAAGTCGAATACCCCGGGAAGGGCTCTGAACTCCTTCCTCGTGATTCCTCTAAATAAGAGTTTGAGGTGCACAATGCATCTTATTGTGAGAGTATAGATTGACAATTAAGAATGAATGAATAGAAAGTAAACAACACAAGGAAACCAAATGCAAACACAGAGATTTGTTTCGAGGTTCGAGCACTCAGCTCTACGTCCCCGCCTTCATCCAGAAGTATTTCCGATCCACTAGAATTTCCACAATGGATTACAACTAGTAGGGAGTACCCAACTCCTCAATCACACTCCTCTAGTCCAGAGGTAGTGGAGCCACAAATACAATAATCACTTAGTGATCAAAAGACCACAAACTCTCTTTTGGAAAACTTTTCTTTACAAAACCCTAGAGAATAATATATAGGATTGAAGCTCAAGGTTTGTAAGTGAAAAATAAAACAAAGTAGAAGAGAGATTGATTCAAAAACTTCAGAGAAAAATCAGAGATTAGAGCACAAAAACTGAGAATAAAAACTTCTTTCAAGAATACTCAAACTTTGATTTCTTTGCAAATGTTTTTATGATTCTCCTCAACCTCATCCATCCCTATTTATAGGATATAGGTAGGGATTAAAGGGTAAATATTTATTTTGACTAAACAGGAAGGATAAGACCCAAAACCAGCCTAAAATCACGTTTTAAGATAAAAATCACGTTTTAAAATATGTTTAAAAAACTAACCGTTTGGCAGAAAAAGCACTCACGGTCGACCGGCCGATCGACCGATTTTCAAAAACTTTTGAACGTTGGCAGGCTCCGGACGACCGCCCCAAACAGAGAGTTAGGTGCAGTCAGTCGGTCGACCGCCCGTTCGCCCGACATGGGATCCGGTCGACCGCCCGGTCGATTGGATGACGTACACACATGCACGCACCATGGGTCAGAACTGCGGTCGACCGCGCGGTCAACTGTTCTGACCTGTAATAGAGCCGGTCGACCGTCCGGTCGACCGCAACAGGTCAAAACAGAAATTTTTAATAGAAATGTTTTGAAGATATGTTTGTTTTCAAAAATGATTTTTGTCAAGACTTTGTAAAATACAATAAACTGAGTTTACAAATACTGAAATAGGTCTATTAAAGTATTTTACACAAGAGACAAAAATAATCTTTTGAAAACACGTGCAATTTTTGTGTGTGAGAAAATTGAGCTTCAACACTATATACTATCCTTTAACAAACTAACAAAAATAAAACTATATAGGAAGGTTGAGAGGGCTACCGAATTTTGTTTCTTGGAAGACCATGAAACAAGACAATTACCAAGAAATTGACATGTTCCACTAGTACTCTTCCTATCCACTTTACAACTCGCATAGTCGGCATCCGAAAAACTCGTCATTGAGAATTGTCCGGTCTTCGGATACCATAGACCCATTCCAATAGTGCCCTTAATATAACGAATAATGCGTTTTTCCGCAATTAAATGAGATTCTTTGGGACATGATTGAAATCTAGCACAAAGACACACACTAAATATAATATCCGGCCTACTAGCCGTTAAATACAACAAACTACCAATCATGCTTCTATATAATTTTATGTCAACACTCTTACCTTGGTCCTCCTTGTCAAGCTTGGTGGTGGTAGCCATGGGAGTGTTGCAAATTTTTGAGCCTTCAAGCCCAAATTTCTTGATGAGTTCCTTAGAGTACTTGGCTTGACATATGAAGATTCCATCACGCATTTGCTTGATTTGGAGTCCAAGAAAATAGTTCAATTCACCCATCAATGACATCTTAAATTCATGTTGCATACATTATTCAAACTCCTTGCAAAGTAATTCATTAGTAGAACCAAAGATTATATCATCAATATATATTTGTACTATAAGAATGTCACTACCACATGTTTAGAAAATAATATGATTTTACTTTGCCTTTAACAAAATCATTTGATAGAAGAAAATTAGAAAGCCTCTTATACCAAGCTCTTGGAGCTTGTTTTAAACCATACAATGCTATATCTAGTTTGAAAACAAAATTTGAATGTATATGATCCACAAAACTGGGAGGTTGTTCAACATACTTCCTCATCAATAAAACCATTTAAAAATGCACTTTTTACATCCATTTGAAAAAGTTTAAAATTTTTATAGGATGTATAAGCTAGTGTGATTCATATGGCTTCTAGCCGTGCTACGGGTGCAAAGGTCTCCTCAAAGTCGAGTCCTTGAACTTGAGTGTAACCTTGGGCCACTAGCCTAGCCTTATTCCTAACAACATTACCTGACTCATCCAACTTATTCCTAAAAATTCACTTAGTATCAATTGTTGGTCTATTATGGGGTCTAGGAACAAGATGCCAAACTTGGTTGCGCTCAAATTGATTGAGCTCTTCTTGCATAGCAAGCAACCAATATGAGTCACCCTCGGCTTCGAGGATGTTTTTGGGTTCAAAATGAGATATGAATGCATAATGCCCATACAAATCATGGAGTTTGGAGCGAGTGGTTACCCCCTTTGATACATCACCTATGATGAGATCTTTGGGATGATTTGAGGCGTATCTCCAATTTTTAGGAAGTGGTTGTGATGGTTCCACTTCATCTTTTTGAACTTCACCATTAGGTTCTTGCTTGGCTTCTTGGATGGGTGAGTCCTTCAAGGATATTTTCTCCATGTCCTCACCTAATGAGTCAATCTCTACAACATTCTCAACAAATGCATTAGATTCCTCAAATTTAACATGTATGGATTCTTCAATAGTAAGAGATGATTTATTGAACACTCTATATGCTTTGCTGGTACTAGAATAGCCAACAAAGATTGCTTCATAAGCCTTAGCATCAAATTTATTCAAATTATCTTTGGTGTTCAAAACAAACACTTGCATCCAAAAACTTTAAAGTATGAAACATTTAGTTTTCTTAAATGATAAATTTCAAAAGAAGTTTTGGAAGTATTTTTACACAAGTAAATTCGGTTCGATATATAGCATGCGATGTTTACGACCTCGGCCCATAATTATTGAGGGAGCCCGTATTCACTTATCATAGTCCTAGTCATTTCTTGAAGAGTTCTATTCTTCCGTTCAACTACTCCATTTTATTGTGGAGTTCTAGGACATGACATTTCATGCTTAAATCCTTTTTCATCACAAAAAGTCATAAGAGTTGGTTGATAAACTCACCACCTCTATCACTTCTTATGCGTAAAATTGAAAATCCTTTTTCTTTTCCAACCCTTTTTGAAAAGTCTTAAAAATGCGAAAAAGCTTGATCTTTATGCTCCAAAAAGAAAACCCAAGTGAAACGAGAGAAATCATCGACTAAAATAAAAACATATCTATTTCCATTTAAGCTTTTAGTTTTTGTTAGTCCAAAAAGATCCATGTGAATCAATTCTAATGGCCTAGATGTCATGATATCCTTGATTGGTTTGAAAGAAGACTTGGCTTGTTTCCAAGTTGGCACGCACCCCAAATGTGATCTTTTTTAAACTTCAAATAAGAAATACCCTTCACCAATTCTTTAGAATTTATTCTAGAAAGATGATCAAAAGAGGCATGGCCCAATCTTCTATGCCATAACCATGAAATCTCATCAAAAGTATTTAAACATTTTGTAGTGCAATCCAAATTAAGTATATCAATAATGTAGACATTAGTTTCATGAAATCCAGTGAGAATGCATTCATTGGTTTTACAATCAAAAATTTTGCAAGAAGATTCATCAAAAATAACTTTGAGACCACGATCACATAGTTGACTAATACTGATGCATCAACAAGAACTACATTTTTAATTAAAGGAGATGCATCAATCTTAATGTTACCTATACCGATGATGGTGCCCTTGGAGTCATCTCCGAAGGTGACGGTGCCACCTTCAACGTACCTTGATAGGGTTGCGAAATTGTTGATGTCCCATGTCATATGCCTTGAGCAACTACTATCAAGGTACCACCGCTCCTTACGTCTTGGAGTCTTGGTGTGTACCTATATCAAATAATTTAAAGCTTGATTTTGGTAACCATATTTTTTTGGGTCCTAATGCGTTAGTGTTTCGAACCCAAACATGATTATTGGTGCTATTTATATGATCATAACAAAATTTAGCTAAATGACCATTCCGACCACAATAAGTACATTTATAAATTCTTCCATATTTAAAAGCATAATGAGCATGTGGTTTATGAACATGTGATTTGTGAGCATGGGGTGTTTTTGCATGATTGACATGTGATGTGTTGGCATGATGAACATGTGAAGTTTTAGCATGAGATGTTTTATCATGTTTAACATGTAGAGTATGCATGTGCTTCTTTGAAAACCATTCTTCTAATTTAGTATTGTTAAAAGAACATTCTTTTAAAACATTTTCCAAATCATTTAATCTAGTTTTTAACATAGAAAACTCATTTTCATCAATTTTAGGATATTTGGCTTTGCAAGCAACTCTATAAGCATCAAAATCTCTTTGTGTTGAAATAAGTGTAGAAGATAATTCATCCTTTTCTTTTGAAGAAATAGCAATTTGATTTTTAAGCATTTCATTTTTCCTTTTTTAATTTTAAACAATCTTCCTTTTTAGAATCAAAACTTTCTGAAAGTTCAATGAAAGCTTGTAATAACAATTCATTACTTATTTCACTATCATCATCATATGGTTTGGTAGTTACCTTAGGTGTGTTTGCCATGAAACACACATTAGCCGTGTCAACTTCATCTTCGGATTCACTTTCTGAATCCCAAGTGGCTTTGAACACCTTCTTTACAAACGGCTTCTTTGGCTTCAAGGAGGAAGATATCTTTTTCTTGAAATCTGGACAATCGGCCATGATGTGTCCGGGTTTCCGACAATTGTAGCATGTGATCTTCTTCTCCTCCTTCCCTTCCCATCGCCTTCTATGGTTGAACTTATTCTTGTGGTACATTCTTTTTATATTTCTCTCAAGAAGAGATAGCTCTTCATCATCTTCTTCATCTTCTTCATCATCGTAGTTGGTGGAGGCAGACTTGAAACCTATAGACTTTTTCTTTGGAGGCGTCGCTTCTTCTCTAACCTTTTTCTCCATCTCATGAGTCTTAAAATTTCCAATAAGACATGAGCTCCATCTCGTCTTTATCATTCAATTCCTTCAAGGTGGTAGCTTTGATTTCCCATGATGAAGGGAGAGCACGAATCACCTTTTGCACCTTTTGGTCGTTGTTGATTTCATCACCTAGAGAAGTAAGAGCATTTGTGATTTAGTAAACTTAGTAATCATATTATCAATAGATTCATCTTCTTGCATTTTGAAGCATTAATATTGGGAACACATGAGATCAATTTTAGCTCTCTTGACTTGTGATGTTCCCTCATGAGTGACCAATAAGTGTTGCCAATCTCATAGGCGGACTTGCAATGGATAACCCGTGTTAAGTCATCCTCATTCAATGCTAAAAGTAAGGCATTTTGAGCCTTCGAATTAGCATTAACTTCCTTGGAGGTAAGATCGGACCAAGTGTCCTCCTCACCTACGGGTTCACTAAAAGGCTTGGTCAAAGACTTAGCAACTCGGCTACCTAGAGATTGCAAGAAAATGTTCATCCTAACTTTCCATATGGGAAATTTGAGTCCATCAAATTTGGGAGGGGTCTTAATATTATCAGCCATTTTTACTAGTGTATGAAAGAAGATATGAAAATAGTGATTAGCAATTTATAGGATCTCTCTAAGGATGTGAAGCCAAAAACTAGAGTCCTAGCTCTAATACCAATTGAAATCACCTAGAGGGGGGGTGAATAGGTGATTATGCTAATTAATGCACTAATTTGAAAATGAGATGATGCAATGACACTCAAAGCAAGATTAGAAGCCGAATACCCCGTGAAGGGCTCTGAACTTCTTCCTCGTGATTTCTCTAAATAAGAGTTTGAGGTGCGCAATGCAATCTTGTTGTGAGAGTATAGATCGAAAATATAAGAATGAATGAATAGAAAGTAAACAACACAAGGAAACCAATCGCAGACACAGAGATTTGTTTCGAGGTTCGAGCACCCAGCTCTACGTCCCCGCCTTCACCCAGAAGGATTTCCGATCCACTAGAATTTTCACAAAGGATTACAACCACTAGGGAGTACCCAACTCCTCAATCACACTCCTCTAGTCCAGAGGTAGTGGAGTCACAAATACAATAATAACTTAGTGATCAAAAGACCACAAACTCTCTTTTGAAAAACTTTTCTTTACAAAACCCTAGAGAATAATATATGGGATTGAAGCTCAAGGTTTGTAAGTGAAAAATAAAACAAAATAGAAGAGAGATTGATTCAAAAACTTCAGAGAAAAATCAGAGATTAGAGCACAAAAATTGAGAATAAAAACTTCTTTCAAGAATACTCAAACTTTGATTTCTTTGCAAATGTTGTTATGATTCTCCTCAATCCCATCCACCCCTATTTATAGGATATAGGTAGGATTAAAGGGTAAATATTTATTTTGACTAAACAGGAAGGATAAGACCCAAAACCAGCCTAAAATCACGTTTTAAAACATGTTTAAATAACTAGCCGTTTGGTAGAAAAAGCACTCACGGTCGACCGGCCGGTCGATCGGTTTTCAAAAACTTTTGACCGTTGGCAGGCTCCGGTCGACCGCCCGGTCGACCGTCCCAAACAGAGAGTTGGGTGCAGTCAGTCGGTCGACCGCCCGGCCGCCCAACATGGGGTCCGGTCGACCGCCCGGTCGACCGGATGACGTGTACACATGCACGCACCATGGGTCAGAACTGCGGTCGACCGTTCTGACCTGTAATAGAGCCGGTCGACCGTCCGGTCGACCGCAACAGGTCAAAACAGAAATTTTGAATAGAAATGTTTTGAAGATATGTTTGTTTTCAAAAATGATTTTTGTCGAGACTTTGTAAAATACAATAAACTGAGTTTGCAAATACTGAAATAGGTCTATTAAAGTATTTTACACAAGAGACAAAAATAATATTTTGAAAACATGTGCAATTTTTTGTGTGTGGGGAAATTGAGCTTCAACACTATATACTATCCTTTAACAAACTAACAAAAATAAAACTATATAGGAAGGTGTCTCTGAACCGCGTTGCCGAGCTAGAGCCTCCTCTCCTATGAAAGAGTCCTCTTGCGCCATCAACCTTACAACATACTTTTAGCGCCATTAACCTTGCAACATGCTTTTAGAAATCTAAAGCCATCAAGACTTGTACAAGCCTGAAATTCATTCTAGAATTTTTATTAGTACCAAATAGCTTTTATATGGTTTGTCATCATCAAAACGTATATAAATGGAGAGTGTAACCTTTGGGCCAACAACAATACCAAGCATGTATGAGATATGAACAATATAAAGTAATGCAAGATATAAGAGAGATAGAGTTTAGAGATAGTGGATCAAATGCAAACACCAAGATATGTTTCGAGATTCGAGTCACTGCTCTACGTCCCCGCCTTCACTCAGAAGGATTTCCACTATATGTCCACACAGGACCTTCCACCAAGGGACCTCCACCGAGGAATTCAACACTACACATGTAGTACACAACTCCTCTCTCAAATACAACCACTTCTACACTAGAGGGATAGGCACAAAGACAAACCATAATCACCTCTACACAAGAGGAACAAGGTACAAAGCCAAATCATAATCACCTCTATACAAGAGGGATAGGCACAAAGCCAAAACTCAACCACAATCATCTCTACACAAGAGGGACAGGCACAAAGTTAAAACTCAATCACTTCTACACAAGAGGGACAAGGCACAAAGCTAAAACTCAATCACCTCTACACAAGAGGGATAAGGCACAAAGGCAAAGCAAAGAAGAGATTACAAACTTGGTGATCACAATAGACCATAAACAACACTTGGTGATCACAATAGACCACAAACAATTTTTCTCACAAAAACATGATCCTATAGATAGGATTAGATATGATATCTTAAGTGTGAGAAAATAAAGTGTTTGGAAATGAAAATAACAAAGAAAAATACTATATAGATATGAAAATAAAGATCAAAACCAATTTCCCAAAGACTCTCTTTTCTTTGATTTTCTCAACACTTTAAAACAAAAAAAATAAATCTTTCAAGCTCAAAACTCTTTTCAAACTTGTTGCAAAATACTTGAAAGATGGGAAAAGAAGCTCACTAAAAATCTTGTTCAAAACATCACCCAAAACCCCTTTATATAGGGTTAGGAGAAAACTAGCCGTTGCAGCCAGAAAAGCTCAGAATTGACCGGCTGGTCGACCATCTAACGGTCATATTTCTGATCGTTGGAGCTCCGGTCGATCGCTCGGTCGATCAGGCTTAGCCTGTCGGTCGACCGCTCGGTCGATCGGGCTTACCCGAGAGTTGGGTAGTTACAGTCGGTCGACCGCCCGATCGACCGGCCTTCTAGGCTGGCCTTGTGCACATCCTCGTGCACATCGATCTACATGCTCGGTCGACTGACCTCTGGTCCGGTTGACCGTCCGGTCAACCGCCAGCAGGTTCTGGAAGAAATAAAGAGACTAAAAACTTAGACATTTTAGCTCCAATAAAATCCCATAAATTCTTATAAATTCCACAAAATTAGTTCTTATAAATATTTGAAGAATAAACATGTGTGACAAAAAATTAACATATATTATAAACCATTTGAACTATTTTTGTGATATAGAAATTAAGCTTAAACACAAAATCTGTATTTTCCGAAAAGTAAACTTTGAAATGGAAATCCGATTTTTCTCAAGCTTATATGAATACAAAAACAAGATATTTAAACTCTTTTTAAAAAATATTGTATATGGATAGAATCCAATACACATGTAATTGATATAGCTATGTTTTGACAAAAAATCAAAAATAGCTTTTGTTAATTACAAAACTCTAAACACATGAATAGGATCATCAAAATAAGTTTTTCTAAATATATGAAGCATATATGTATATAGATGAAATCTAATATACATTAAACCATGTAAACTTGTTTTAATTCTATCTATTCATGAAAATCATATATATGTATTTTTGAAATCGAAAACCAATTAAAGAAATTCAAACATATTAAATTTATGTGTGTATATGAACTTGAGCATATCAACACTAGTTTATCTTTACACAAGATATAAACACGAACTTAAACTAGAAAAACCGAAGTCTTCTTGTAGAACTCCTTCTCCAAGCCGACTCGATCCAAAGAGCTTGACTCCATCCGAGTTCTAGATGCGATCTTGACGCGCGATCTCTTGAATCTACATGAGTTAGCTCCAAAACTCCTTTGTTGAAGCTAAACACCTACTAATATCTTGATTAATAACTGAAACTATATAAACACAAGATCATTAGTAAACTAAACTATATAAGTTAGTCATCATGAAAACTAAGGTGAAAGGCCTCTGAGCTAACAATCTCCCCCTTTTTGATGATGACAAAACTTATGAGGTTATATATATGCATCCATAAAGGATAGGCTTCATAGAAGCCCCCCTTAACATATGCATGATTAATAAACATATAAAGATATGCAATGAAGTTCAAGACATCAATAAAATAAGATAAATGCATAAATACATAGTAAAACATGTATATATAAACCTGAAATTTTCTCCCCCTTTATGTCACTCATCAACAAAGGGGTGAAGACAAGCAAACAATAAACATAAATTAAAATAAAATTTTGATACCAATGAACACAATCAATTGAAAGAACCGATTGAAAGAAATAATATTTTTATAAATTGATACCAATACAAGGACATGATATCAATTGAAAGTAAAAAATTAAATTTTTAGGTAAACACTATATTTTGTAATAAGAATACCAATTTAAAAGTAATACCAATTAAAAATTATTGATACCAATATTGAAAATGTAAGCATATACCAAAACAAAATATTTTCATCATAAAGAGTAAGAGTAAGGTACCAATTGAAAAGTAAAACTAATTGAAGGATAAAATAAGGATTTTTTCCCCTTTATGAAATACTAATAAAAATAATGCATAAACTTGTATATGATACCAATTGAAAAAAATTGACATTAAGAACTAAATCAAGCTTAGCAAGAGATAATTTGAGCTAGAAATATGTGGCATATACGTTTAAAGTACAAGTAAACATCTATAAGTATGTATCAGAGCAATATAATGGTAATTTGATATGAGCCATACATAAATAGAAAACATGAGTATACAGAATGACTTTTGATACCAATTGAAATCAAATTTTAGTTGAAAAAATAAATGTTGGTACCACTTGTAGATAAAAAGAAATTTTAAGATACCAATAGTAGATTTTGATATCAATAGAATGTGAAATTGATACCAATTGTAAGTACCAATTGAATAAAGCATGAAATATATTTTGATACCAAAAAGTATATAAATACCAATTGTAAATTAATGCAAAAGCTCGTAAAGATACAAATTAATATTTAGAAATAAGTCAAGCTTAGCATAAACAATTTTGTGCTTTGTAAAGACATAGTAAAATAAGCACAATTAAGATCATATATATGTATGTATGAAAATGGAAATACCAATTGAAATTTGAAGCATACATATATAGAAAACAAATATGACTATACAAACATAGAGTTCCATGTGTATAACTCATACCTCCCACCCTATTCATGCATAAGTTTAAATGATATTCAATAAGGGTATACAAGGCATGGTCACCCAACCAACCGCCTTTTGATTTGTAGGGGTTTTCAAAAATATGATTTGAAAATATTTTAACATATTTGAAAACTCTATCAATTTAAGAATCAAAAGACTAGTTTAAAATAGTTTTTGAAAAACTAGTTAAAGTCCTTTAAAAATGAAACCAAATCATATATCCCATGAAAACTTAAAAATCACACAATAATTGACACTCAAAGTCTATAAAGCAGATATATTCTCATGAAACAAAAATCATATGTAAACAAGATATAGAGTGTATAAAAATCATGTAATAAATAAAATCATGAAAATAAGGCATTGAAGCTTAGTTGAAATTTCTTTCATCAAAAAAAAAATCAAAAAAGCTAAATACGCTTCAAGGTATATGTATGTTTTGTTAAAACTAAAAGTATACATACATATCCCAAACATAAACGAGTCCAAAAAAATTTGCATGAAAAACAGGTGACTCTAGAATAGACATGTATATCTAATAGTTTTAGAAAAATTAAAATATACATGAAGATAAACACATTTTTTTGAAAACATGTACAAAAATAGGAAAAACAAGTATATCATCAAAACAAGGTTATATGTTCGCGATTCGAAATTCATGAAAAACTCCATCGTTGTTGAATCACGTACAAGTTATAAAACCTAAACTTACTAAAATCTTTTTGGCAAAGTGTGTAGTGGCAAGTATAGGATCGAATCCACAGAGACTTGTTCTTGAAATTTTAGTTATTAAAAATCTCACTTTTATCTTATTCTAGTTGAGAAATCCCTTGGATGAAGGTTAGAATTTTGTTTTTTTAAAATAAATAAATAAATAAAGATCTTGAATAAGTAAGCAAAAGAAAAATAAAAATATGAAAAAAGCAAAAGAAGAAAGAAATACTAACCTTTTTGCGAAGATTTGAATACCCAAAATAAGAAAAAAAAAAAAGAAATTAAAAGATTGGTACGAAGGGAAGAGGAAGATGAACCAGTGAACTTATTTCTTATCGTCGCCTTGTTGTCTCTCTCCTCCAAGCGATGCTGAAACAAAAGAAGCTAATAAAAGAAAAGAGATGACTTCATGGAATCAAATATGAAAGAAAAGAATAGCAAAAAATAAAGAGAAAATTAAATAAAAACTTAGACTGAACGCCGCAAGATCGTGAAGAAGAATTCTGAATTTTATTCCATAAGCATCAAATATAAAGCTCTTGACCTCTCCAATCTCGCATTACAACGCTCAAAACTTTCTTTTTCTAACTTTTTAGCCCTCTTGTGTCCCCTTATCTCTCAATGAATACAGGTATTTATAGGAAAAATAATGATAAGGGAGAGTGTAGGGAGATAAGAAGAGTTGGCTATTTTTGAATTTCAATCTTCCCCTTATCTCCAAACTGGATTTATCCAGAATTCTGTTCTGCAGCTTGATGGAGTATTGATTGCTGAATATTGCTTAACATATGATAGAATTTGAAATAGTAATCAACATAAGAGTTGTAACCCTTTAAATCTTCTTTCTGGATCATCTTAAATCATCAGATTTGAGATTCAGTAGTGAAAGTTATGATTCAAATACTAAAATATATCCAGTCAGAATCTGAGTCAAACTTGCTTCATCCCATCCGTTGATCTTCTCTGTATTTGATATTATCCTCGGTTGATCTTTAGCTAACCAAAATGGATTTATAGAAATATGAATTTTACCGATTTTCATTTGGTGTTATCTTTCTGATTTGCTCTGATCTTCAGCTGAATATTTTTCCCAATCCTTGATTTGTTCTAACTAGATCTGGGATCATCCTCAGCTAACCAAATTGATCCAGTTAAATCTGATTTTAACTGGTATTTATTTGGTTTAATCCTCTTTCTCTTCATTATTATCTTCTGCAAAATAGATATTTAAGACAAGAAAATTAGCAGATTTATTATACGATAAATGTAGGAGTGCAATGAAAAGAATGCAAAATATGTGTACGATCACACCCCCACACCTATCTTTTGCTCGTCCTCAAGCAAAACAAAACTAAATCAAAGGTTATTAGACCACTTTCGCAGGTCACGCGATTGCACTGAGCTTGTGCAACAAGCCGTTAAACCTCAAGGTTTCCCCTAGAGGACGAGTTTTGTCTCGTGAGGGTTTTCAGTGGATTACACTTACAAAATCTATAAAGAAAGAGAAACAAAGAGTTAGTATTTTCGAAAAGCATTTTGAAAGAGAAAAATATTTGAAATATAATTGTAAGATTTAAGTAATCTATAAGTTATAGGAAAACTGAATTTTTCATTACTAAACTTAGTCTCTATTCAAAAATTTATTATCAATCAAAGTAAGGAGTCAAATTGTACTTCTCATCTAATCTATTACATTACCCTAAGTCATATGCACCATCGTGACTGTAAAGTTTGACTAAGGTTTCTTTAACATTAATTCCTATGCCTTATTTATATTTATTTTTGGTGGTATTTATTCCTCAATTCCATTAGGCTTTCTAATCTGCCCATGTAACGAGCCTTTAGTCAGTGACACCCAAGCCGGACAGTTTTAGGGCACCAGGTGAGAAAACACCCCTAAGGACTTAAAAACTCGAGCAGATAAGGCCACGAAACTAAGGTTTTTATTTATAAAATGTACCCCTTTTAGGCGTGAATATTTATGCTTCATGAGGCATAGATACCCAGCTTAATCAGAGGATTTATATATATATATATATATATTTAAACTTATCTAATTATCTTTTGCATAAATACCAAGGCTTGCTTAGGCCAAAGCACCTAACTAATCAATAATTAGATTTGTTCATTTTCATAGATATATTTTTCTTTTTTTTCTCCTTTTTTTTAATAAGGCATAAGAATCTTTGTTTTTGAACCCTAAGTGTGTACGTGTATGATGTGTGCATATTTCATTAAGGTAAAGATCAAGACTAAATTACGTTGACAAATTATCTTCCTAACCCTAAAAATCAAATAAATAATCTTATTTTGACCAAGTTTAAGAAATCCTAATTTTGATTTTCCTATTCCTTAAAATTGACTTAATTTCTTACAAAAAATATGTCAAAATATTGTTTCTATTTTTAAAAAGTTTTTTAAAAGTCAAGAAAATGTTAAAAAATTTTTTAATAAAAAGAAAAACCTAGGTTATGTTAGAACCCTCCCCCACACCTATCTCATGCATTGTCCTTAATGTATGAATTAATGCATAGATGCATGAAAAGGAGACAGGGAAGGAAAATACTACCTTAAGGTGGTGGTTCCGGTGGTGGTCTGATTGGGTTAAGCGTTGCTACCCAATCAAGATAATGTGGTAGTTCACGGAACCTACCTTTATTGACCTCTTTTCTATTTACATATTTACAGCCCCCAGTATGAATAGGATCATGAAAGATCTTATCGTGAAACTTACTTCCTTTACATGACCAGTCCTAGAAAATCATCACAGAGTCATCATGGTCTATACCTATGTCCAACAAAAGAATGTGACTCGGTGGAACGGTTGACTGGGACTCAAAAATGATAGGTTCAGGAACCAATACAAACTCGAAAAAATCGACTTGGGGTTCGAGAGTTAGTTTTGGTTCAAGCGTTGAGTCCAAGTTCAAGAATTGATATTCACATTCTTTTCCCATCAATGGAATGTGACTATCCAAAATTGGTGATTCAATTTCAAAATCTATGGGTACGGGAATAAATGTTGGCTCAGAAAATTGGTCCAAATTGGGTAAGAATACCGGAGTCAACATAGATTCGAAGATGGAAACTGAATCACAAAGTTGGGGATCGGGTTCACATTCATGATCAAGTTCAATCTCATTAAAATGAAAACTTGCCAATTCGTTAATGGGTTGATATTGGTCAAGTTCAAGGCTTTGTGGTGAAACTGAATCTTGGTCAAAGTCTTCAAGATACCATGATTCTTGATTTTCATCAATATGGCTAGAAGAGTTAGGAATAGTCAAAGATTGAATAGGGAGAGTTTCCTTATTCCTACGCATATTCTCCAATCTACTAATTCTTACTTCTATCATATCGAGTGGATCATTTTGACATTGAATCATGGTTTTCATACTCTTTTCTAAGTTGGCATATTCTCCTTCAAAAATAGAGTAAGGATCTGTGACTTGAAATTTTTTACGGGATTTTGAGTCTTCTAAAATTTGAATTCGTCGCTCAAGCTCATCTAAGGCTTTCATCCTCTTTTCCCAGTCAATTGATTCTTCTAATGGTTGTTCGGGAGAAGAAGTATATGAAGCTGGATGTTGGTAGGGTATTTGACATTATGACTCGGGGGAGTTGTATCCCCATTGACTCTGTGAAGAGTAGTGATGATTATTCCAGTCTTGTTCATAGTATTAGGACTGAGGCATGTAATGATTCGAATAAGACCAATCAGGCACACTAGGGTGCTAAAGTTATGATATGCCGGATTGATAATATCCGAAGAAGAGGTTGATGTGTAATATGGATTACCATTAAAATTGGAAAAATTATTGTTATAAGACATATCACACAATAAAACACAAACAAAGAAAAAAAACAAACAAATAAGCAAACAAAAAAGAAAAAATTCTAACCTAAGTTAGGGTAGACCTTTGACTTAGACGACTCCTAACTAGTTAGATTGTCCATAGGAGGTATAATGCAGACTTTGACCACAAGCTAATCAGCCAGGTCAGGGCAAGATTGGTGGGAGGTTATCCGTCAAAGACGTTCCTTAATTAAGTAACCACCAACCTTCGGGCTTTCGGCCCTTAATCCCCTTCCTAGACACTGATTTGGCAGGAGTCAGATTCTAACACTTTTTCCCCTTAGGATAATCTCCTAATTGAGTCCGAAATGTCCCTAGGGCAACCGTCTACTCATTTTTAGTTAGGTTTGGGTTAGTGAGTGAGGAGATTGTTTGTGGGCTAAGGGAGGGTAATGACTTCCCCACCTTATCTTGTTTATAGGACAAGCCCTTAGATCAATTTAGTGCAGTGTACAAGAAAAGCAACACTTAAACAATGTAAACAATCCAAAAGTGTTCTTATACTAGATGCTATGCACACGTACTCCAGCACTCTTCAACAGTAAATAGAAAATGTAATTAAATAGGCACGTGCCTAAATGCAAAGTTTAAATCATTTTTTAGCATTTACAATCATCATTTTATTGTTGTGTTAGAAATATATATACAGTGAGTCAAACAAGGAAATAAATGTTACAGATATTCAGATTTTCAATTCAGCCAACCTGCAAAAATACAGGTTAGTAGTTAACTCATTTTTGCCACTGGAATGTAGCAAATCTGAGGGTTTCTGGTCTCTGCTTTCTTGAACAGAGTCCAGGTCCACTTATATGTCCACTGCAATAGATATTCCTTGTTGTTAAATCTGTATACAAAAAACAAAGAAGAAGGTTAACCAAAAATGTAAACTTTAAAGAGAGTAACTTACCGTCCCTCCCCGGCAACGGCGCCAAAAACTGTTCGCGATTCGAAATTCATGAAAAACTCCATCGTTGTTGAATCACGTACAAGTTATAAAACCTAAACTTACTAAAATCTTTTTGGCAAAGTGTGTAGTGGCAAGTATAGAATCGAATTCACAGAGACTTGTTCTTGAAATTTTAGTTATTAAAAATCTCACTTTTATCTTATTCTAGTTGAGAAATCTCTTGGATGAAGGTTGAAATTTTGTTTTTTTAAAAAAATAAATAAATAAAGATCTTGAAGAAGTAAGCAAAAGAAAAATAAAAATATGAAGAAAGCAAAAGAAGAAAGAAATACTAACCTTTTTGCGAAGATTTGAATACCCAAAATAAGAAAAAAAAGAAATTAAAAGATTGGTGCGAAGGGAAGAGGAAGATGAATCAGTGAACTTATTTCTTATCGTCGCCTTGTTGTCTCTCTCCTCCAAGCGATGCTGAAACAAAAGAAGCTAATAAAAGAAAAGAGATGACTTCATGTAATCAAATATGAAAGAAAAGAATAGCAAAAAAAAATAAAGAGAAAATTAAAGAAAAACTTAGACTGAACGCCGCAAGATCGTGAAGAAGAATTCTGAATTTTATTCCATAAGCATCAAATACAAAGCTCTTGACCTCTCCAATCTCGCATTACAACGCTCAAAACTTTCTTTTTCTAACTTTTCAGCCCTCTGGTGTCCCCTCATCTCTCAATGAATACAGGTATTTATAGGAAAAATAATGATAAGGGAGAGTGTAGGGAGATAGGAAGAGTTGGCTATTTTTGAATTTCAATCTTCCCCTTATCTCCAAGCTGGATTTATCCAGAATTCTGTTCTGCAGCTTGATGGAGTGTTGATTGCTGAATATTGCTTAACAGATAATAGAATTTGAAACAGTGATCAACATAAGAGTTGTAGCCCTTTAAATCTTCTTTCTGGATCATCTTGAATCATCAGATTTGAGATTCGGTAGTAAAATTTATGATTCAAATACTAAAATATATCCAGTCAGAATTTGAGTCAAACTTGCTTCATCCCATCCGTTGATCTTCTTTGTATTTGATATTATCCTCGGTTGATCTTTAGCTAACCAAAATGGATTTATAGAAATCTGAATTTTACCGGTTTCTATTTAGTGTTATCTTTCTGATTTGCTCTGATCTTCAGCTGAATATTTCCCCCTATCCTTAATTTGTTCTAACTAGATCTGGATCATCCTCAGCTAACCAAATTGATCCAGTTAAATCTGATTTTAACTGGTTTTTATTTGGTTTAATCCTCTTTCTCTTCATTATTATCTTCTGCAAAATAGATATTTAAGACAAGAAAATTAGCAGATTTATTACACGATAAATGTAGGAGTGTAATGAAAAGAATGCAAAATATGTGTACGATCATTATACATGTACATGTAATGAGTACAAATGAGTAATGAAACACAAACATATAATAATCAAGTGTAGCTCACCACTTGTACAAGTATAAACATAAGTTTTTATAAAAACTTTATCTAAACAAGTAATCAAAATATGAAGTGCAAAATCATAAGCAAACATGATCATTAGGATAAATGCACATGCTTTAGAGATAAGATATACACAATAGCTAAACTATAGTGAGAACACAAAAATAATTGTCCATATAAATACGGGTGTATCTCAAATACTATTTATGTATATCTCAAGTCTAATTAACATTGCATTTAAAATAATAAACATGAAAACATAAAAACTAATACATGCTAAAAACATTCATGTAAAAGCATGTAAATAATATAAGGAGTTAGAGATAGTTATCAAAACCAATAGGGCTAAGCTCTAGGTCTCCAAACCATGGTGGTCCTCTCACCAAACATCCTTGAAGTTATTGCATCCAATGTAGTGTCCATCAAACTCAAACGCATCCACCATCAAGGCACCAATATCCTCACGTCAAGTGAGAGCCCACACCTACATTAAATATAATGGGAGTGAATTTTGGTACCCACACTTTCTTAGGTCTATAGAGGTTAGCACCTTTCCTAACCCAAACAAACTTATTTGTAAAATTTGTAATATTATTCTATCATAACAAAACTTTGCAAGGTGACCCTTACGACCACAATGTGTACAAGTGTACACATGAGCATACTAGAATCATGTGTGTGAGCATGATGAGCATGTATATATCGTGTTTAGTGTGTATGCATATGAGGAGCATGTTTCTTGTAAACCATGGATTCTAATCGTGTGTGGTTCATGACACATTGGCTCAAAGTGGAGCCTAAACAATCTACACTCTTTTTCAACATACATATATCATTTTCAATATTAGAAGAAGATGTAGAGCATGCAATAGAAGCACAAGATGATGAAGCTATAGTAGCATGGCAAACATGAAATTCTAAATCATTTTTCAAAGAAACTTTTTCTAAAGAAATGCATTCTAATTCATTAGAAATTAAAATAATTTTGTTCTTTAAAGAATCGTTTTCTTTTAACACAAAATCAAGCTTTGAAGATAAAACCTCATTTTTCTTTAAAACATCATCATAACCATTTTTATACTTTAAATTTTTGTTTTTATTTAAGACAAGGATAAGTTGGGATTTTAATGAGTCCCTTTCACTTGAAATCTCAACCCTCTCTTGCAAAATCATATTAAGTTTTGAAAATAAATCCTTATTTTCTTCTTTTAATTTAAAACTTTTCTTTTCAAAAGTTTATATTTTTCTAGCAAGTTTTCACAAAATATAGATAGCTCTTCATCTAAAGCATCTGCATCCATGTTATCATCACAAGAAGAACTAGCACTATTATCTAATTGAGTTTCTGAAATTACCTCAAGGGAGTCATTCCTTTGGACCATGAAGCAAGCTTGGTCGGACTCTTCTCTACTAGATTCTTTCTCCACATTGTTTATCGTTTGCAGCTCGGAAGAGGTTAATGTGTTCCACACTGCATAAACGGAATCACAATGAGAAATCATAGATAAATATTTTTTGCTAAGTGTATGCTTTAGTGCATCTAAGGCTTGTGCATTAGCCTCAATGTACTTGTCATTACCAAAATAGGTTTTCTTGGTAGTGGCAAGATAGACATACAAACCTAGGGCTTTTAAATAAGCACTCATCCTAAATTTTCACATATCGACGTTAGAAACATCAAACATGGGAGGGGCAAGATAATCCATGAGTGTATAGACTATATGTGTGCAAATACAATACTAGATTAGCAATCCAAGATCTCACTCCTAGGTGGTTTAACCTAATATTAGGAACGTAGGCTCTGATACCAATTGAAATACACCAAGAGAGGGGTGAATAGGTGTACTAGCTAATCTAATGACAAATGATGCGAAATTAAATTCAATTGCAACACACTATGTGTAACTAAAGAGTGTAGCCGAATTTCCCGTGAAGGGCTCTGAACTATCTCCTCTAGATTCCTCTAAATTAAGAATTGAGGTGCTATATGAAGCTCTCTTGGCTCAACACATGCATGAGCACACAAACAATACCAAGCATGTATGAGATATGAACAATATAAAGCAATGCAAGATATAAGAGCGATAGAGTTTAGAGATAGTGGATCAAATGCAAACACAAAGATATGTTTCGAGGTTCGAGCCACTGCTCTACGTCCCCACCTTCACACAGAAGGATTTTCACTATATGTCCACATAGGACCTTCCACCAAGGGACTGCCACTGAGGAATTACAACACTACACTTGGAGTACATAACTCCTCTCTCAAATACAACCACCTCTACACAAGTGGGATAGACACAAAGCCAAACCATAATCACCTCTACACAAGAGGGACAAGACACAAAGCCAGACCACAATCACCTCTACACAAGAGGGATAGGCATAAAATCAAACCACAATCACCTCTACACAAGAGGGATAGGCACAAAGCCAAAACTCAGTCACAATCATCTCTACACAAGAGGGACAAGGCACAAAGCCAAAACTCAATCACCTCTACACAAAGGGACAAGGCACAAAGCCAAAACTCAATCACCTCTACACAAGAGGGATAAGGCACAAAGACAAAGCAAAGAAGAGATTACAAACTTGGTGATCACAATAAACCACAAACAACACTTGGTGATCACAATAGACCACAAACAATTTTCCTCACAGAAACAAGATCCTATAGATAGGATTAGATATGATTGCTTAAGTATGAGAAAATAAAATGTTTGGAAATGAAAATAACAAAGAAAAATACTTGAAAAAATACTAAATAGATATAAAAATAAAGATCAAAATCAATTTCCCAAAGACTCTCTTTTCTTTAATTTTTTCAGCACTTTAAAACAAATAAAAATAAATCTTTCTAGCTCAAAAACTCTTTTCAAACTTGGTGCAAAATACTTGAAAGATGGGAAGAGAATCTCACTAAAAATCTGGTTCAAAACAGCCCCCAAAACCCCTTTATATAGGGATAGGAGAAAACTAGCCGTTGCAACCAGAAAAGGTCAGAATTGACCTTCCGGTCGACCGGCCGATCGACCGTCTAACGTTCATACTTCTGACCGTTAGAGCTCCGGTCGACCGCCCGGTCGACCGGCACTACCCGAGAGCTGGGTAGTTACAGTCGGTCGACCCCCGGTCGACCGGCCTTCTAGGCTGGCCTTGTGCACGTCCTCGTGCACATCGTCGACCAGTCTGGTCTACTGACCTCTGGTCCGGTCGACCGCCAGCAGGTTCTGACAGAAATTAAGGGACTAGAAACTTGGACATTTTAACTCCAATAAAATCCCATAAATTCGCATAAAATTCACAAAAATAGGTTCTTATAAATATTTAAAGAATAAACATGTGAGATCAAAAATCAACCATATTATAAACCATTTGAACTATTCTTGTGATATAGAAATTAAGCTTAGACATTAAATCGGTATTTTCTGAAAACCAAACTTTGAAATGGAAATCTGATTTTTCCAAACTTGTATAAATACAAAAATAAGATATTTAAACTCTTTTTGAAACTTATGTGTATGTATAGAATCCAATACACATGTAATTGATATATCTATATTTTTGATAAAAAATCCAAAATAGGTTTTGTTAATTATAAAACTCTAAACACATGAATAGGATCATCAAAATAAGTTTTTCTAAATATATGAAGCATATATGTATATAGATGAAATCTAATATACATTAAATAATGTAAACTTGTTTTGATTCAATCTATTCATGAAAACCATATATATGTATTCTTAAAATCCAAAACCGATTAAACGAAAACCAAACATATTAAACTTATGTGTGTATGTGAACTTGAGCATATCAACACTAGTCTATCTTTACACAAGATCTAAACACAAAATTAAACTAGATAAACTGAAGTCTTCTTGTAGAACTTCTTCTCCAAGCCGACTAGATCCAAACACGATCCAAAGAGGTTGACTCCATCCGAGTTCTAGATGCGACTTTGACGCACGAGCTCTTGAATCTACATGAGTTAGCTCCAAAATTTCTTTGTTGAAGCTAAATATCTACTAATATCTTGATCAATAACTGAAACTATATAAACACAAGATCATTAATCATAAGTTAGTCATCATCGAAACTAAGGTGAAAGGCCTCTGGGCTAACAAACGCGGCTTTTGTCATATTTTCATGACAGAACAGAGAGCTTCTGGGCTCTGCTTTTAAGAGCAGAGTCCCAAAGCTTCTTATATGTTGCTCCTATTTTTCTGAAAGCAAACTCTGCACACCAAAACAGAGAAGAAAGTTTAACTAATAAAGTAAATTAAAATGATTTACTTACCGTCCCTCCTTGGCAACGGCGCCAAAATTTCATTGAGGTTTAACCTGCAGAGAAAACACAAAAATTTAGAAATGAAGAATAAAAGTGCAAGGTTTTCAATTCTATCGTGATAGCAAGTGGATATGTGGGTCGTGATCCACAAAGAGGGACATGCGATGAAAGTGTATTGTAAGTTCTCTTTTAATGGATAAGAGTTCTTCTATATTTTTACAAAGAAAAGAGAAAATGAAACTATGTTAATTTGGAGAACGTGATAGATAGAAGAAGATGGTGATTATGTAAAAAGAAAATAAAGTTTAAATAGGAACTAAAAAGAGTAAAGAAAGAAGAGTTGATGCTTTGAAATATGATTCTAAACTAATGAATTAATAGTTTAATCTAAAGGAAAACTTACCTCCTTTGCCCGATTGCTAACCTTGAATCTTGGATGACAGTTTTACCTTGAAGTGGAGGCGTTTAGCACATAGCCCATAAGAGTTGATTCCCTTCTCTTTCACATTACATCATCAAGATGACACAAGTATGAAATGATACAGACTGAGACTAGAATCCATCGTCATGAGCTATTGGTGGCACTCACAAAGACAAGGTTCTTCGATGCTATAAGACTAACTTGGATTGCAATTGGTACCAAAAGAGAAAAAGTAAAAAAGAAGAAGAATAATAATTTAAAACTTTTGATTATATAGAAAAATGATTAAAGAAAGGAGAAAGGTTACATCAGTGTCACTCTCAACATAAATTTCTCTCTTACTTACATGCAGCTCAGTCTAACCTATGTTTATAAAGAATAAAATTACATTAAAAGAAAAATGAAAATCTAAACTAAACTAGAACAAAAGCTCGCCTAAAAATCTATCTCTGCTTAATCGTCCCTTGTGGCCTTAGAAATCCCAGTATTTATAGGAAAAAATCAAAATGGCAAAGCGTCTGAAAATAGGGGCAAACGCTCCCTCATATCTTACTAGATTGTCATGTCTTCAGATGGAATAAACGCTCCCCCATATCTTACTAGATTGCCTCAAAAATGTGGCTTGGACCACGTTTTCGCGACCTAGGTGTGGCCAAGTGGCCACACCCGGGGAGTGTAGCAAAGTGATTTTCTGTTAGCTCCTTTATCCAACTGGTTTCCCCGTTTAGGCTCTGGATTTGTCGATATCGCTGTTGATCTTCAGCTAACTAAAATGAATTCATAAAACTCCGAATTTAACCAATTTTTATTTCGTGTTATCTCTCCGCTTTTCTCTGATTTTCAGCTGAACATTTGCCTCAATCCTTGATTTTGATTTAATCTGAATTTCAGCGGGCTTTTGGGTTCGTTTTCTCTTCCATCTCCTTCAGTAAAGGCCTGGACAAATTTAGACAAAAATAATATTAAAAAATAGTGTTTATTATAAAATAAATATAGGAATGTGACAAAAAATATGCAATATTAGTGATCAATCAGATTGGCATAAATAGTTTGAACAAGATTGGAGTAGATTTTCTCATTTATCTCAAGAAACTCCTTCCAACCTTGTCTAACAAACAAATTCTCAATATGATACTTATCAAAACTAGAGAGATTAATAGGTTTACCAGTGAGTACAGATCTAGAGAATGTAGTGTTGAATTTCTCTAGAGCATTTTGGCTCACAAATCTCAAATGGGAGGGATAAGTTCTAGACTTAGGAATAGCTGATTTCTCAGACCTAGTAGAAAACAACCTAGTAGTCTTAGAGGATCCAATTTTAGTCCTAGATCTCTTAGGATGATACATATTGAAGAAGTAAACAAATCTAGGATTAAACTAAAATAGAGAATGAAAGTTCTAAGAATGTTACCCAAATAGCCAAGAGAAGATCGAGATCTGATGGAAAAACCTTCAAAGATCCAAACTTGATACAGGGAGATGGAGAACCAGCTCAGATAATGAAAGAAAAATAGGTTTAGGAGAAGGGCTTTTGATAGGAAAGAGAGTGAATGAAGAAAATTGAGCGGGTGAGGAGTCTTTATATAGCCCGCTTCCTTTGTAACTGTTCTGACTGTCGACGGGACCATAGAACTGTCGACAGTCCTCTATCGATAGGTCTAATTAACTGTTAACATAAGAAGATAAAATTGAAATGATATTAACATTAAATAATATGACTATCAACAGTCTACTATCGATAGTCATATATTTTACTGTCGACAGATGAACATAAACTCAGACTGAGACAGAAACAGTTTAAAAACACTGATTTAAGATATATATTTTAAAAATTTGAATGAAACCAAAGATTACAAAAATTAGTTATCCAAAATACATAAATCCAATTCACCACAAATAAAAGTACATTGGCTATAATCCAATGATTTTGTAAAGATGTCCGCTAATTGCATTGAAGTAGGTACATAATCTATATCAATATATCTTTTTCAAAGTGATATCTTAGAAAATGATACCTAATCTCAATATGTTTAGTTTTGCAATGCTGATTTGCATTTTTCGTCATGTAAATAGTGCTTGTGTTATCACAAAAAATTTTGACATGATCGAAATGCAAATCATAATCGAGTAGAGTATGTTTCATCCAAAGTACTTGTGCACACCAAGCACCCGCTGCAATATACTCCACATCGGCAGTTGAGAGTGCTACTAAATTTTGTTTCTTAGAGGACCATGAAATAAGACAATTATCAAAAAATTGACATGTTTCACTTGTACTTTTCCTATCCACTCACAACCCTTATAGTCAGCATCTGAATAACTTGTCATTGTCAATTGACCGTTTCTTGAATATCATAAACTCATGTTATTGTGCTCTTTAAGTATCTTAAAATACATTTTACCGTAATTAAATGTGATTCTTTAGGAAAAGATTGAAAATGAGCACACAAGCAAGCACTAATAGTTAAATATAACAAGCTACCTATCATGCCTCTATATACTTTTATATCAAGACACTTACCTTGTTCGTCCTTGTCAAGCTTTGCAGTGGTGACTATGGGTGTTTAACAAGGTTTAGCATTTTCTAGACCAAACTTCTTAATCAACTCCTTTGTGTACTTTGCTTGATTCAAGAAGATCTCATCCTCCTTTTGCTTGATTTGTAGTCCAAGAAAGTAGTTGAGTTCGCCCATCATGCTCATCTTAAATTCTTCTTTCATGCAACTTCTGAAATTTTTACATAAATCATTGTTAGTAGAACCAAATATAATATCATCTGCATAAATTTGAACAATTAGGATATCTTTATCAATATGCTTAGTAAATAATGTGGTATTTACCTTATTTTTAGTAAAATCTTTGTTAAGAAGAAAATTACTAAACCTATCATACCAAGCTTTTGGAGCTTGTTTTAAACTATAAAGGGTTTTATCCAACTTGTATACATAGTCAGAATGTAAATGATCAACAAACCTGGGGGGTTATTCAACATACACTTCCTCTTCTATATATCCATTTAGAAAAATACTCTTTACATCCATCTGTATAATTTGAAATTTTTATGTGATGCATATGCTAGAGTCATTCTTATGGCTTCGAGCCGTGCAACTGATGCAAAGATTTTCTCAAAATCAATTCTCTTGATTTGATTGTAATCTTGAGCAACTGGCTTAGTCTTATTTCTAATAATGTTACTTGACTCATCAGCTTGTTTCTAAACATTCACTTAGTATTAATAGTGAGTCTATCTTGGAGTCTAGAAATAAGTCTCCATACTTGATTACACTCAAATTGATTAAGCTCCTCTTGCATAGAAAGAAACCAATAAGAGTCAACCTCGGTCTCATGAATATTTTTAGGCTCTACATGTGAGATAAAAGCAACAAAATCATATAAATTATGAACATTAGATCTAGTGGATACTCCTTAGATACTTCACCAATGATGAGTTCCTTTGGATGACTTGAGGCATACTTTCAATCTTTTGGAAGAGGTTGAACCGGTTCTTCTAGGCATCCTTCTTTTTAATTTTTGCTCGATTTTTCATCTTTGAAATCTTCTCAAATGGAAGCTCCTTAAGTGTAGCTTTCTCCAAGTCTTCACCTAAGGAATTAATCTCAACATCTACAACATTCTCAACAAACTTGTTAGATTCTTTAAATTTGACATTCATGGATTTTTCAATAGTCAAAGTGGATCTATTGAAAATTCTATAAGTTTTATTATTTGAAGAATAACCAACAAAAATACGTTAAAAAATCTTTGAATCGAATTTACTTAAAACTTCTCTTGTATTCAAAACAAAGAATTTGCAACCAAAAACCTTTAAATAAGAAACATTTGATCTTTTCAAGTGATAAATCTCAAAAAGGGTTTTCTCAAGATTTTTTCTAAAATAAATTCTGTTATTAATATAACATGAAGTATTAATGGCCTCGACCCATAGATATTGAGGGAGGCCATACTCATTTATCATGATTCTTGCCATCTCTCGGAGAGTCCGATTTTTTCTTTCAACTACCTCATTTTGTTGTGGGGTTCTCGGGCAAGAAAACTCATGCTTGATTGTATGTTCTTCACAATAGGTAATGAAAGAGTGGTTAATGAATCCATCACTTCTATCACTACGAATACGCACAATCAAATCTTTTTCTTTTTCTACTCTTTTACAAAATACATTAAAAAGAAAAAAGTTTCATCTTTGTGTCCAAGGAAGAAAACCCAAGTAAATCTCGAGAAATCATCGACTAAAATAAAAACATGCATATTTCCACTTAAGCTCTTAACTTGAGTGGGAACAAACAAATCCATATATATCAATTCTAATGGACAAGTAGTCATGACATCCTTGATTGATTTAAAAGATGATTTTGTTTGTTTACCATATTGGCATGCATCACATAAATGATCTTTTTCAAACTTCAATTTAGGAATGCCTCTTACTACATCTTTAGAAGTAATAGGGGCTAGACGATCAAAAGAAACATGTACTAGTCTTCTATGCCAAAGCCAAGATCTCATTTAAAGCCAAAAAATATTTTGTATTGCTATCAAGATTACGTAAATCAATAATATAAATATTATTCTCTCTAAATCTAAAAAATATGCAAGTATTTTTATCATCTACAACTATGCAAGTAGTAAAATCAAAAAATGACTTTAAAATCTTTATCACAAACCTGACTTATACTTAAAAGATTATGTTTTAAACTATTTACTAAAGCGACATTTTCAAAAATAGGAGATGTACCAATCTTCACATTATCATAACCGATGATGTATCCTTCTGAATCATCTCTGAAGGTGATGGTACTATTTTCCTTTGACTTTAATAGTGTTGTAAAATTATTAATATCCCAGGTCATGTGCCTTGAGCAACTACTATCAAGGTACCTTCGTTCCCTATGTCTTGGAAGTTTGGTGTGTACCTAGATCTATAGAAGTAGAGAAAGTTAATTTTGGTACCCAAATCATTTTGGGTCCTTGAGGATTAGTATTTTAAACCCAACTATTTCTAGTTTAGTATAGTAAAATTTAGCTAAATGGCCTTTTCGGCCGCAATGGGTATAAGTAAAAATTTTTGCATATATGAAAGCATGATGACGTGAATGTGGTGTTTTGTAAGCATGCTTTGTCTAGTGAACATATATGGTGTGAGGTGTGTGCAATGGTTGCCTTTTTGAAATAAAGACTCAATTTTATTTTTGTTAAAAGTAAGTTTTAAGATCCGAATCCAAAACATCCATCCTTTTCTTTAAAACTTCAAACTCATTTTTCTCTAAAGAAATCATAGGGCTTTTGCCATTGCAAGTAATTTTGAAATCATTGAAATCCTTTTTTGTTTTCTCAAATGAAATCAATAGTTCTCCTTTTTCAATTGAAACCACAATCAATTTTTCTTTAAGAAAATTATTTTCTCTTTTCAATTTAGAATATTGAAATTTAAAAAATATATTTTTCATCAAGTTCTTGAAAAGCAAAGCCGAGTTCATCAAGAGTTAATTCGGAATCGTCAAGAGTGGGCACTGAAGTTACCTTAGAAGAAGTCTTTCCTTGTGCCATGAAACACACGTTTGTCGAATCTATATCTTCTTCGGAGTCGCTTTCTGAGTCATCCCAAGTGGCCTTCATTGTTCTCTTCTTGAAGGGCTTCTTAGAGAAGGAAGTTTTGTTCTTCATTTCGGGACAATCTGCAATAAGGTGGTCGGGCCTCTTACAGTTGTAACACGGCCCTATTTCATTACTTTTTCTTTCATCTTTGTCTTATTTCTTTTCTTTTCTATAGTTATTGAATCTTTCTCTCTTGTGAAATATTCTTCTGGCATTCTTGACTAAGTGGGAGAGCTCTTCATCATCATCATCTTCATTGTCAATGTTCTCATTATCGTCCGAAAGAATTTGAGAAGATTTGAATGCAATATTCTTATTTTTTGTTAGCACCTTATCTACTTTAACTTTCCTCTCCATCTCATAGATCTTTAGGTTGCCAATAAGCCCCATAAAATCCATTTCTTCTTTGTTTCAATTCCTTAAAGGTGCTTGATTTAACTTCCCATGATTGAGGAAGTGCACACATAACTTTTCTCACATTTTTTTTGTTGTCAATGGAGTCACCTAAAAAAGAAAAACTATTAGTGATTTTAGTAAATCTTGTAATCATGTCATTATGGTCTGATTGTCATTCATGTTGAACTTCTCATATTGAGAACGCAATAGATCAATTTTTTCTCTCTTTACTTGAAAGGTACCCTCATGGGTAACAACATGATTGTTCCAAATCTCATATGTTGATTTGCAATTAATATCTTTAGAAATATTATTGTCACTGAGTGCTTGCAAAAGAGCATAGTGGGTCTTAGCATTAGCCACAAACTCCTTAACGGTGATATCGGACAAAGTGTCCTCATCACCATTAGGAATCGAAAAAGGCTTGGTAATAGCCTTAGCAACACGACTTCCTAACGATTGTAGGAAAACGATCATCTTAACTTTCCAAATGAAAAAATTAAGTCCATCAAACTTTGGTGAGGTCTTGACGTTATCCGCCATGTGTGTAAAAAATAAATAATGTGATAGGTCAAGATAGGATCACTCTTAGGTGGTGAAACCTATAAAAAAAGTCTTTACTCTGATACTCATTGAAATTCACCTAGAGGGGGGTGAATAGGTGAACATACTAAAGTAATAGGCAAACGAAAATTGAAGCACAAAAACTTCCAATGTAAAACTCACGAACAAAAAAATGAAGCCAGATACCCCGTGAAGGGCTCTAAACTTCTCCTCTTTAATTCTTCGTCAATAAGAGTTGAGGTGCGCATTTACTTTCTTGAAGTAGTAAGAATAGATAAATACAAGTATATAATTGCAGAAGAAAAAACATACAACACATATAGCAATAAGAGAGAAGAGTTTAGAGAAATCAAACTTAGAGAGTCAATCGCAAATAAGATGAATTGTTCTCGAGGTTCGAGCTACTACTCTACGTCCCTGCCTTCACCGCAATGAAGGATTCTACTATGTAACTAAGATTACACTTTATAACGATGATCCTGTAAGATTTTGGAGCTGCAATTCCCTATCCTCTCTCACTAGAGGAGTACACCAACAACTTAACATTAGAGAGATAATCTTCTTCATATCAACAAACTTCTCACAAATATCCTATAGCTTAGAATAAAGAGAGATTGAAGCTCAAAGATATGGTATGTGAGAAATGTAGTAAAGAAAAGAAATTTTGAACACTAAATTTTTTTGAGATGATGCAAACGTTTTTAACCTCAAAAATTGATGATTAAACCATAGAAAACAATCATCTATATAGGGTTAATAAAATAGCTATCTAAGATACCCAAAAATGGTAGATTTACAATAAACCACATTTTAAACATATAGTCAAAGGCTAAATGGTCACCTACTGCTGCTGACAGTCCTCACTGTCGACAGTACTGAGTGTACTGCTTCAGAAATACAAACCATCTGTTGACAGTATAATGGTGTTGTTGACGGTCACCTTGTTCTTTGAAAAACCCCAACTTACAGGAAAACCCTATATTTAGTTCCCTGACAAGAATCTGTCGACAGCCTTTGGGCTGCCTGTCGACAGTTGAACAAAGAATTGTCGACAACTCTGTTTACAGTTCTGTTTAAACAGAGCTGAGACAACTACTGTCGACAGTTCCTTATTGGACTTGTCAACAGTCCAATCTTTCTTTTGAAAATTTTGAAATAAATACAATTTTAAAATATTTTTTAAATTATTTTTCATAAACACATGAGTGTGTGTGTGTATAATCCTTTGAGCTCTTCTCTTTATACTAAATTTTAACATTCTATAAAAAATAAAACTACATTCATGTTCGTCTTCATGGCTTCGAGAATGTCAACCTTTTTGATCTCTTATCATGATGTATGAAGATGAATCGATCTTGAAGAGAACCTGAAACTTATAACACTGAAGAGTATATAATAGTTCTTATATATATTCATGAGTAGGTCACCATCAAAATGGAGAATTATTGTACCCTTGGGCCAACAGGAGATGGCCTACTCGAAGTCTTCATCGTTCTTTCGTGCCAGCAGAACGCCTAAAAAATGGTCCATAGCCTACAAATAGAGCAAGGATGGCTTTCTCGAAATGGGAGCTATCAGGACTGGAGGCTCGGTGAGTACTCTTTGATATCCTCGAAAGCCTTTTGGCAAGCTTCATCTCATACGAAGGGGGCACTTTTCTTCATTAACCGTGTGACCGGTTGGCAATGACCTGAAAGATTTGCAATGAAGCTTCAGATATAGGCGAGTCTGTCTTGTAGACCTCTGAGCTCTTTGAGGATCCTCGGAGGTTGCATGCTCTGAATGGCCTTGACTTTATTAGGGTTAAGGTGAATTCCTTTGAATGTGCGATAAATTCAAGGAACTTACTACTTGATCTCCCAAGAATGACTTGGTCAGGTTCATCTTTAGCTGGTGAGCCCGCATGATGTCGAACACAGTTCTTAAGTCATCGAGATGATTGGTTTTGCGGCAATTTTTGACTACAATATAGTCAACATAGCACTCCACCATTTGTCATAGATGATCATGAAAAATTGTGCTCATGGAATGTTGGTAAGTTGCATCTACATTCTTCAATTTAAATGGCATCATTGTGTAACAGTATACTCCCAATGACGTACTTATTGATGTATATTTTTTGTCATCTGGGTACATCATAATTTGATTGTACCCTGAAAAGCCATCCATAAAGGATATATTTTTGAAGCCACGCATGTTGTCAATCATGACATTAATAATGGGCAATGAAAATTCGTCCTTAGGACAGGCTGTGTTTAGATCATAAAAGTCAATACAAACTCTGATCTTCCCATTTTTCTTAAGTACAGGCACAATGTTAGCAACCCAGTCTGGGGCTGCTTCTCTCGAATGAACCCACATTCGATGAGTTTATGAACTTCGGCATTGATTACTTCTATGATGTCAGGTCGAAACCGTCGTTGTTGCTTAACCAGCTTGGCATCCGATTTGTATTGAGACGATGTATGGCCACCTGAGGATTGAAACCAGGCATGTCTTCATAGCTCTAGGCAAAGATATCAATATACTCTCGTATGAGAGATACGAGATCTTGCTTCTCAGTTGGTTATAGACTTTTTCTTATAGAGTGAGCTTTAGGCGTGCTTGATCACCCACATCGACTTGGATCATCTTATCTTCAGTTGGAGGTTTGTGCTGTTCAAAATGCTTTTTCCATTGAAGATCAAGTTGTTGAGCCCATGGATCAGTATCAAATAGCTCAATGTCTTCATCTTGCTCCGCCTGATTGATAGATGTCATGTTGGCAAAAAGCTTTATGAAGACCACCCCGAAACTAATATCAGAGTCCTAACTTGATGAATCTGAAGATTGTGATGGTAGGGACTTGTCAGACTCTAGTTCAGACTGGGGGGGTGGAGTGATATATCCTAAACCCTTGCGTGTGCGATCGTAATAGTTTGTTGGTTTCCCTTCGGGATGAAAGGTTATAAAGGAATGTGTCACCCTTTACCAAAATTCAAGTCGTCTCCACAATTCAAGTTGTACCCCATTTTTTCATCATGTAGTGTGCTGACTGCACGTCATGAAAGAATTGTGAGAGTTCTAAGTCATCATCTGATTCTCTAAATGTCGTGGTCTGAGTCTGGCCTCTGCCGAATACAATTGGTGATTCATCCCTTTTAGAAGGAAGGACAATGAAGACAGATCCTTCATTGTCCTCTATGTTCATGCATGCCATTTCCGAGATAGGCAGCGACATGTGAAAGAAACTAATATCGACAGATTTAAATACATCCTCAAGATATAAAGAATAACCAAAAGCAACATTTTCATTAAGGACCCACTCACCCTTATTTTCGGCGAGGTTATTACAATCAGAATCATTAAGATAAGCTACAATTGGTTCTATGATAAAAGTATCTGGCACATCTTCTTCTAATTCTGAGTCTGCCTCGTAACCGCTGTCGACGTCATTGGGCAACGGCTCCTTTACTGGTTTATTACTCTTCTGATAGAGCAGGGAGACAGTGAAGTAATTCTGTACTCCTTTGAATGGTTGCATCTCGACAAACACTGTTCGAACCATAGCATCATCGCCTGAAGCACTGGTACAAAGTGGAGGGGACGATCCATTTGGCAGAGATCCATGGTCGTCCGAACAAGAGATTGTAAGACGTGTCAGCGTCAACGATGTAACATGCCACTTCTAATTTCAAGTCTCCAATTTAGTACCGGATATGAATCTTGCCAAGAGGATGACTACTCTCAGAGTTGAATCCATATATGATTGTGGTAGTGATCGACAATCTGCTTAGTGGGATGTCGAGGAAGTAGAGAAGTCTCTTCGGGATGATGCTCAGAGCAGACCCCGAATCGACATGGATCATTTCAATGCATGTAGAGCCAATATACCCAGTATAGTACAAAGATCTGTCATGCTTATTATCTTTGAGGAGCATGTCCTCGGGAGTAGAGATGATGGATGGCACCTGTTGCTGCACCAAATGATACTGGGGACATGGAGTCTCGTTGTCATTAGTAGAAATTGCAGGCACTTATGTCAGAAAGGATTCTGAGTCGGCAACACTAAGCGCCTCTCTTGTCTTCTTCGAGAGATAAAGTAGCTCGTGTAGAGTGATACGAGCTAGGATATTGGTGATTAGGCTACAATTCTGCATTATTATATTACATTTTCCTACCGGTTTATGAATAAAATATCATTTCTAATTGTGTTTTGGTCTACTTTGCAGATAAATCAAGAGTCTAAGGGCAAAAGGTTAATAAAAGCTTAATTAAACCCATTTTCGGGTAATTAAATCTACATTTTTTTGAGGCCAAGTAAGGAGTTTCTAGAAGATGCATTGAACCTAGACCCTTGCGCAAGTCAGACGAAGATCCGGACGAATATATCCGAATCCAAGTATACCAAGAAGGTCATAGAAGCGACGGGAATACGCTCGCAAAAACCAGGGACTTAAGTCCCTGGTTTAGCCGCGAAAACGCGGCCATAGTCGCGTTTTCGTGACCCTATAGGAGAGCCACGCGTTGATTTTCAACGCGTGGCCTCGTCTCGTCTTCTGGAACCTCTTTTACCTATAAATACTGTAGGGTTTGCCTGAAACGCAAGCAGATTGAAAATTTTCTCTCTTTTAGTTGTAGCTCTTTTATTTTGTATTTTGTTTTGTTTTATAGATCTTGTAGTAGGGCTGAGAGATTCAGAGAGAGATAGAGAGATATTGATGTAATAGATGATGACAATCAATATAAAGGTGTCTCTTTTCTTCTCTATTGTAATCTTCTCCATCTTCTACATGATGCTTTGCTAACTTTTCTTCTCATAACAATTGATTGAGTTTTAACCTGCACGCAAAAATAGAATTTTAGATTTAGAACAAAATGTGCAAGTGCTCAATTCGAATCCGCTGTAGCAAGGCTATACGGGTCGTGATCCTCAAGGAGGGACTAGCGATGGAAGCGTTTGTAAGATTCTCTAAAAAATTATCTTTTTTTAGTTATTAATAAGAAAATATTGGTTAGGTTAGAAAGAGAGCGGTATTTACAATGAGTCGGAAAGAAAGAGTTGGGAAATAGTGATTTAATCTACAAAAATAAAATAAAAGAAAAGAAAAGAAATAAACACTAACCTTGGTTGAAGAAAAACGTGAAAACCTAACACTTTCTACCTTGTTTCGGAGGCGTTGAACGCATAAACCATAGGATCAATCTCAGTCCCCTGTTCGCATTATATCATCAAGCTTTGGCAAGTATGAAGTGATACGTACCTTGAGGAGGAGAACATCACCATGAAGTATCGTTGGCACCACCAAGACTTGTTATACTTGTGGTTCGGAAATCACTTGCATGCTCATCAAAGATCAACAGAAATAAAGTAGAAAAGAAAAAGAAAACAAAAAGAAAAGTAAAGCAATGACATAAAAACAAAATAAAAGTTACCTTTATTACTTTATACAATGGAAGAGAAGAGAAGCATACATCGGTGTCACGCTCAACATAGCCCTCTCCCTCACTTACATAAAAATTAAAAAGAAAAGAAAACCTAAACTAGAAAAAAGAAGAAAACCTAAAAACCCTAGATTTGGCCCTCTGGCTCTGCCTCTGGACACTCCTTCTCTGTTGCTCTGCAGGGGTATTTATAGGAGATATAGGAAGTAGAGTCCCAGTACAACTCCTCAACGGAAACGCATCGCCAACCGCCTCAGGATTGCCGCGGAAACGGGAAATTTGCCGCGGAAACGCGGCACTTTTGTAGCCAAATGCCACGCGCTTTCTCGCGTGGCATCCTCTGGTCTGTCCATCTGGGTTTATCCTTCTGGAAATTGTATCCTGACTCTTAATCTTTGGATTTGGATATAACTTGGGAATTAAGTTACCTAGATCTCAAATCTTTTATCCACGAATTTGTGATCTTAAATTCTCCTTCTTTGGCTTTTTCCTCATCTGCAAGTGTTTAGGGTTGAATAGAAGTCTATCCTTCCCTCTTCTTTGATATTTGCAACTTTGGCCCTTGTGTATTTGCAATTTTGACATTTGGTATTTGCACTTTTGCACTTGGGCTTCAAACAAGGGCTTTTGGGCTCTTTTTAGGCTTTAATTCTTTCTTTATATTATTTCGAGGCCTGCACACAATAAATTACAAAATATTAATAAATGTGCAGAATTAAATGAATAAATATGAAAATGTGATGGTAAATGTTATGATAAAAATGCATTTTTCACTACTAATCACACCCCCACACTTATCTTTTTGCTCGTCCTCGAGTAAAAACAAAGAAAAAGAAAAAGAAAAGAAAAATTAATCTAACCTAACTCACTTTCGTAGGAATCACGATTACACTTAGCACGTGCAACAAGCCGTTAAACCCCTAGGTTACCCTAGAGGACGAGTGTTGTCTCGTGAGGGTTTTCAGCGGATTACACCCACAAAATCCATAAAAAGGAGAATATTTGAATTATATTTGAAGAGACTAAGTAGTCTATAAGTTTTAGGATTATCATTTTTATTCATTCTTAAACTTAGTCTTAATAAAGTGAATTGTTATTTATTTTAGGTAAGGATCAAAATTGAATGTTTGTATAGTCTTTTTCGTTACCAAAAATCATATGCATCCTTATGAATTTTTACTAGGAATTCCTTAACTTGGACTTTCATGCCTCTTTATTATTTTTATAACTTCATCTAATTTTCTTTCGTGTAAGCATCAAGGCTTCTTGAGGCCCTAATACCTAACTAATTGACTATTAGATGTATTAATAATTTTTTTTTATTTTTTTATTTAATATGTATAACTCATCTAATTTTCTTTTGTGTAAGTATCAAGGCTTCTTGAGGCCCTCATACCTAACTAATTGACTATTAGATGTGTTAATATAATTTTTTTTTTAACATGTATAACTCATCTAATTTTCTTTCGTGTAAGTATCAAGGCTTCTTGAGGCCCTCATACCTAACTAATTGATTATTAGATGTGTTACTACATATATTATATTTCTTAGTCTTCTTAGGCTTTCTAATCCACCCATCTAGCGAACTTAAAGTCGGTGGCTCCCAAACCGGTCGGCTTTAGGGTACCAGGTGAGAAAACACCCCGCGGACTCAAATTCGAGTGAACTAGGCCACAAAACTAAGAGCTTTATTTTATTTATTACTCACCTTTAGGCGTGAATACTTATGCTTCTTGAGGCACATGTATTCAGCTTAATTAGTGATTTTTCTTCTTTTTTTTTTACTTTTTTTTTTTATATATGAGGCACAAAGGTCTTCGTTTTAGAATCCTAGATATGCATTAGGTATGCATACTTCATTAAGGTAAAAATCAAGACTAATTAATTATTCAATTTCTCCTCCTATACCTAAAAATTAAACAATTTATTTATTTTGACCAAGTTTTTAGAAATCCTAATCATGATTTTCCTAATCCTTAAAACTAACTTAGATTTCTTTCAAAAAATAAGTCAAAATGTTTACTTTTTATAACATTTTTTTTTAAATTTTTTTTAATTAGCAAATTTTGTTAGTGTCTACCTATGTTAGTATGTTAGTAAAGCCTACCCCCATACTTATCTCATGCATTGTCCTCAATGTATGAATGAATGCATAAATGCATGAAAAAGAACAAGGGAAGGCAGAAGTTACCTTAAGGTGGTGGTTCCGGTGGTGGTCTAATTGGTCCACGAAATGCGGCACAATCTACTTTTTGTGAAATTCGGGGGAACCCACCAGAAATCTTTTTTGTATAACCCACTAAAATGTATGTGTGATTATTTTTTAAAATTTCTACCTCATCAAATTTCCAAATTTCATAATAAATTTCAGAGTTAATTGTGTCAACCTCCTTGTCCCAAAATGGAGTATGAAAAGATGGAATGATTGACTTGGACTTGGGAAGTACGGGAAAGAATACCGACTCAGAAAAGAAACTTAAATCAAGTAATGGTTCAGGAGTCGGGCTAGGTTCAGGAAGTGGGTCCAAATCAATAATTTGAAGCTCAAGTCCACAATATTCTTCCCATAATGGAATGTGACTCAATATTGGTGATTCAAGTTCAGGAATGATAGGTGTGGGAATCAAGACTGACTCTAAAATATTACCTAAGTCTGGTAACAAAACAGAAGTCAACAATGATTCGGGAATTTGAACTTGATCACAGATTTGAGAATCTAGGTCACATATCTCATTGGGTTCAATTTCATAAAAATGAGAACTTGCCAATTTATCCATATGACTTTCAAAATTGCACAATTGGTCAAGTTCAATATGATCATCAAAAATGGGTGACTCAATTTCATGATGTATTGGAACAGGATCCAATGTTGACTCGGGAAAAGTGAAATCAGGTGGAGACACCGGAGTCATTATTGAATCAGGAAGTAAAATTGAATCATCAAGTTGGGGTTCATGATCATATTCATGCTCAAGATCTATTTCAGGAAAGGAAAAACTTGCCAAGTTATCAAAATTTAAAGTTTCGGCAAGTTCAAATGATTGTACTGAATTAGCATTAGAATCTTGTTGTCCAAAGCAACTTGGTTCGTCGGCTCTAAGAGAGTGGTCTGTGATATCAGAAATGGTCGAACGGTGAGAACGTAAGGATTGAACCATCAGATCTATGTCACGATCACGGGCTAATCTAGCCTAAGTCATGGCTGCAAGCATCCTTTCATAGTCGATAGGTGCATCATGCTGTGATTGGACTTGAAAAGATGAAGTGTAATCGTGATGAAGTTGTGAGTCGGTGGACTCACGCATTATCATGTCTGCGATTGATGGTAATTTTTGCTTGGACTCATGCATACTTATCATTTCCCTGATAGACGGTATTCTATTCTGAATGGGTGGATCAAAGTATGACTCTTGGGAATATTGTGGACAAGGTGGAAACGGAGGACAAGTTGGTTGAAAATTGGACTCGGGGGAATCGAAACCCCATGAACTCTGTGAAGAGTTGAAAGTATGAAAATTATGGTTATAAGATGGGGGGTATGGGTTATATTCATTCGGATAAGACCATTCCGGCACACTAGATTGGTCAAAATTATGATATGCCGGGTTGGTAATATCCGAAAAAGAGTTAGGTGTGTAATATGGATTAAAGTTGGAAAAATTATTATTATATGCCATATCACACCAACACAAACAAATAAAAAAACAAACAAACAAACAAAAAAGAAAAAATTCTAACCTAAGTTAGGGTAGACCTATGACCTAGACGACTCCTAACTGGTTAGACTGTCCACGGGAGGTAGGGTGCAGACTTTGACCACAAGTTAATCAGCCAGGTCAGGGCAAGAGTGGTGGGAGGTTTTCCGTCAAAGACGTTCCTTAATTAAATAACCACCAATCTTCGGGCTTTCGGCCCTCAATCCCCTTCCTAGACACTGATTTGCCAGGAGTCAACTTCTAACACCGTTCCCCCTTAGGATAATCTCCTAATTGAGTCCGAGATGTCCCTAGGGCCAACGTCTACTAATTTTTAAGTTAGGCTTGGGTTAGTGAGTGCTTGGGATATGATTTTTGGGCTAAGGAAGGGTGATGAAATCCCCACCTTATCTTGTTAATGGGTTATGCCCTTAAGATGAATTAGTGCAAGTGTACAAGATAAGTAGATAAGATTCACTCAAAGCAGAAAATCAACCAAGAGATGAGTCCTATTCTACATGCAATGCGAACGTACCTTACTCCAGCACTCTTCAACAGTAAAATAAAGTAATTGAAAAGACACGTGCCTAATATGCAAACGTCTAATCAATTTTTATCATTAACAACAAGTATTTTACTGTTGATTAATTAGCAGTAAGCAGGGTTATCACAGAACAAAGTTTAACAGAGTAGTAGACAGATATTGCAATTTGCAGTAACCTGCAAAAAGATGGATCAGTAGGGAACTACTCAGGTTTGCCGCAGATCTGCAGCATTTCTGTGGAATCTGGCCACGCGCTTTCGTGTGCGATCTTATCCGGGACTCTATCACCTTCTGCACTATAAATATCCCTGCAGGCGCAGCAGAGAGGGGATCCAGAGACGTATTAGGGTTATCTTTTAGCCATTTTCTTTAAATTTCTGCAAGATTGTAACTTTCATTTCATGTACGTTGTGGAGAAGAAGGAGCTTTGTAATTGGAGGATTATTCTACAATAAAGGTTACCTTTTTCCCATTTAATTTTCTGTATTTAGTTTTATTTTATTTCTGTGATCTCTCTGGTTTGGTTTCTAATCATCGATCTTCTGATTTGTTTTCTTTCTTTCTTTCTCTAATCTCTCTTATTAAACAATAAAAAAAATATAAATTGAAAAGATAAAAAAAATGATGATGAACTAATTCTCTCTAGTGGTTTGCTGAAATTCTTAAAGCAACCCTAGAGCAGTTAAGCCTTGATCAGATTGATGACCATCTCTAGAAACCCTAGGTTTAATAACAACTTTTCTTGAAGATTAAACAAGATAACTAAGATTCTTAATCTAGGTTGCATATTAAAAAGACTTTTCATGACTTCAAGCTTAAGAACTAGGACAGCATAAATTTAAGATTCATCTTCTATTAAGCTGTACCTAGATGTTAGGATGAACCATAGTTTGGCTTTTAAATAATGTAACTTAGTTAGAATCTGGTATTGGTTTTTCTTACTTGAATTATTCTTAATAACCTAGGGTGAATTACATACATCTCAAGATGAAGATCAATCTCCTTAACTTGCAATAGGGTTGTGGTAGAAAATCAGCAAAACCACGTCTTTCATATCATATATTCTCAAATCTAATCTCTTTTCTCTTATTTTGAAGATACAGAGGAATCGAGTCGAAAAGCTTGCATCGCATCCTTCCCTGAGGATCACGACCCGCTTGAGCCCTTGCTATAGCGGATAGCATTGAGAACAAAAGAATTCTAAACTTCATTTCTCTCATTCACAAATTCTTAATTTCTCAATCAAAATTTTGGCGCCGTTGCCGGGGAAGGAACGGCACGATTTCCTCGTTCTAATCATTCTTTATTCGTTCTGTTTGCAGATACAGAGAACAGGAAAACAGAGCAGTAGCAAGGACATACAGCAACCCAGTGCCTCTGCCCTCAAAGGCAGAGCACCAGGGCCTACATATTTGCCGCAGATCCGCGGCCAGGGCCGCAATTCTGCGGCAATAGTAGTTGACTACTAATCTGGTTTTCTGCAGGTTGCTCTGAATTGAAAAAATAGCTTACTGCTTTGATTAAATTTCTCTGTGATCACTCTGCAACTGCTAATTAATAACATTAACCCATTTGTTGAAAATATAAAAAAAAATTTAGACTCTTGCATTTAGGGCACGTGTCTATTTTAATTTTTTTTTAATTCTGTTGAATAGTGCTGGCGACAAGGTACGTTTGCATAGCATATAGATTAGGAAACACTCTTGGTTGTTTATTGCTTTCTTGAGTGATTACTTTTCTACAGCTTTACACGTACACAAAAATATCTTAAGGGCATAACCCATAAGCAAGATAAGGTGGGGATTTCATCACCCTTCCTTGGCCCACAAATCATATCTGTCACACTCACAACCCTAACCTTAAGTAAAATTTGACTAGACGTTGGCCCTAGGTTAACTCGGACTCAATAGGAGATTGACCGAAGGAGGAAAATTGTTCGAAATTAACTCTTGTCAAATCGGTGTCTAGGCAGGGGATTGAGGGCCGAAAGCCCGAAGAACGGTGGTTATTTAATTAAGGAACGTCTCTGACGGAAAACCTCCCACCGGTCTTGCCACCTGCCTGGCCGATTAGCTTGTGGTTAACGTCGACAATAAACCTCCTAAGGACAGTCTAAAGTTAGGAGTCGTCTAGGTCAAGGCTTACCCTAGATTAGGATTTTTGATTTTTTTATTTTTATTTGATTGATTGGGTGAACTTGTTTGCTGATTGTGCATGTCCGCTTGGTCGAGAGACCCACTTACATCCAGGCTAACTAGAACTAGTTCACCACCCGAGCAAAAGCCCGACCCACACATGGTACAACCAATATCACTCCAAGATAGGTTCTATCCTATTAGGACCCCTCTTCCTTCTTGCATCAAGCTTAACGATGAAGGGGTTGACCCATTTGAGCTTAAGCCACAATACATCAACACCCTTCCGAAATTTCATGGACTTGACTCCGAGGATGCATACTTCTTCATAAGGGAATTTGAGGAAGTATGTCTCATGATGAATATTCCTAAGTTAGGAAAAGATGACATCAAACTTAGGTTTGTCCCCTTTACTTTGAAGGATTTAGCAAAGAAATGGCTCTACAGTCTAGAGGCTGGTTCAATATCTTCGTGGGATAATTTTGTTAAGGCATTCTTAAAAAAATTTTATCCCGTCCACAAGACTGCACTGATTAGGAAGAACATCTTATAGTTTAAGCAAACAGCCAATGAACCTTTTTGGAAATATTTCGAACGTTTCAAGGACCTCCTTGCCCAATGCCCTCACCATGGGATAGAGAAATGGCGACTTTGCCAAGTTCTATATGATGGATTAGAATATCAAACTAAGACATTGTTAGAATCCATGTGCCAAGGAGGATTTCTGAAAAAGGACGAAACTGATGGATGGTTATTGTATGAGCAATTAGCTGAAAATACCATCCAATGGGAACCTACTCCAGAAAAACTTAGGACTAATGACCCTACTTCTAAAGGAGGTATCCATTCCATTGAGGCCAACATAGCGACCGATGCTAAGTTAGCTGCTGTTATGCGAAGACTTGAGGCTCTTGAAACTAAAGAACCAGTCTCTGTGAACCAAATCAGCCCAACATCTTCGGTGGGCTGTACTTATTGTCAAAATATGAACCATGTGTTCGAGGAATGTCCCGTCTTTATCGCGCATCAAAGCTTGCCCGAACATATGAGTGCAGCCTTCACAAGGCCCACCAACAATCCGCCCACCAACAATCCATATTCGCCACCTACAATCCCGGTTGGAGAAACCATCCCAATTTGTCATGGGGCCAAAGTAACAATGATCAAACTAGGCCCAAATTCTCCAACAATTTCCAAAATCTGCCCTATCAAAATCCTCCACCCTCTTTCCAATATTCACAAATGGAAACAAGGCTCTCCAATATGGAAAGAAAGGTGGACACTCTCGTTAAAAGCAATGACACGCTGGCTCAAGTCTTGACTAGGATAGAGATGCAAATGAATCAGCAAGAAAGGCAAAAGGGTACTCTACCTAGTCAACCATTCCCAAACCCTAGGAACTCTAGTCAAGCTCACTTGGCTGAAGAGAATCATATGAGTCAGTGCAATGCGATTCATACATTACGGTCGGGAAAACAAGTTGATAACCAAGTATCAACACCATCAAGTTCTAAACAAGCATTCAGCTTGCCTGATCCCACTCCATCTCAACTTGATGCCAACAACACGAAAAAAGACAAGTCAGCCGAAGATATGCACAAGCCCATCGCACCCTACCCAAATAGGCTTAAAGATAAGCAATGTGCACAAATGGATAAGGTACGCGAGATTTTTAATCAAGTCAAGATCAATATACCTCTTCTTGATGCAATTCAACAAGTCCCTAAGTATGCCAAGTTTATTAAGGACATGTGCACAAAGAAGAGAAAGACTAATGTGCCCAAGAAGGTTTTTCTAGCCACTAACATTAGTGAGCTATTGTCCAACCAGATCCCTGTCAAGTATAAGGACCCTGGTTGCCCCACCATCTCTTGCACAATAGGTCAAACTGCAATTAAGCATGCACTTCTTGATTTGGGAGCAAGTATCAACTAATGTTGCTATATTTTCATTTCATGTACATACATCTCAATTATGCATGCACTTCTTGATTTGGGAGCAAGTATTAACTAATCTAGGTACAGCCTAATATGCAAACGTCTAATCAAAATTTACCTGCACACAAAATTTTGATTGAGAAATTAAGAATTTGTGAATGAGAGAAATGAAGTTTAGAATTCTTTTGTTCTCAATGCTATCCGCTATAGCAAGGGCTCAAGCGGGTCGTGATCCTCAGGGAAGGATGCGATGCAAGCTTTTCGACTCGATTCCTCTGTATCTTCAAAATAAGAGAAAAGAGATTAGATTTGAGAATATATGATATGAAAGATGTAACGCCCCGATCCCACAGGTACGGGGACGTTATGGCGACGTACATACGCGAGGTGAAAACACGCTCACGCGTACGTTAAGCCTCAGTACAGTATAGGACATCCATATAGACATGAGGTCCAGCATGAAAGAAGTACAAGAATACCTGCAGAAAAGGGGTGAGTGATCATAACAGATAAGAAGAACAGTGATAAATACGATAACAGAAATGAATTACAAGGATACCTATGAATGAGGCCGATGAGGAATCTCCTAGGTGACTCTAAGGCGCTATCTGATAATACGGTAACTCAGATCTCCAATCTGGGCACGCAAACCCAGGGTCGTCAGAAAGCGACCTAGTGAGTGGTAAAATGAAGGAGGCAGTAATATATATATATATAATAGTAATACAAGCACGATAATAATATATAATACATAATGTGGGACTAGTGATACCATATAATAAGGAGATAATAAGCAGTAGATATATATAAACATGTAAGCAGGAGAAATATATAACCATGTCATCTTTTAATACCATCCCTAAACCGGTATATCATCGGGTCATGTCTGTTGTTGTATCCAGTTTATAAACTAATGTTGTCTAATGGTGACATGATATAAGTGAACATGCAGGTGGGCATATGCAATATAACTACAATACTATGTCGTGCATATACAGTAATGAGGTGTGCAAGGTATACAACAACCAGAATATATGCAATGCAGAACATGCGTAGTATTCCACTACAGACAGTGTAACCTGTACCAGGTAAAATAACAAGTATACAGGGAACATGATATTGGGTAAAGTAACAAGTAGACAGGTAACATGATATCAGATAGAGTATCATGAACAGTAACAAGATAGCATACCTGTAGCGGTCAAGTCATGTCATTTATATAATAGTAGCAATCAGTACCACCTGGTATTACAATCACTCTCTTCCAGTGTCCCATACCACTGGCAGTTCATACTGGAGCCCGCACTCCAGTCGAACCCATCCGGACATGGCCTACGGGTACCATTATCCAAACGAGAGAGTGACCAAATAACAAGTGTTCCCGACGTCACTATTGTGTATACTGTTTTATTATGTAAATTGGAAACCCATGGTCGAGGAGTTCTTATCGGGTAGTTGTATCCCGTGCATACCCGGGATCACGGCCTTAAACAATCCCCTGGCTGCTGAGACCAGGGCCCTCCGCTAAGAGGGGAGTATGAATCAAGTAACAAGAGCTCATGGAGCAATTGGTAGGAAGCACTACCGTCCCCTGCAGTGGGAAAACAATATGGATCCAGTACATCACCCGATAAGATCTAATCAACCGTCAAGTCTCCCCCATACCCAAGTTAGCTTTATGATCTGTTATATCAAGTATACAATGTAACAAGAATACCTACTGTACATGATACGGGTAACATGATAACTGGACCTGAGCTCTGTTGATAGCGTAGAACAATATCACGGGAATCAGGAACAATATAATATGAACAAGATAACAAGAAAAATATACCGGGAAACGGGAACAATAGATGTGGGATTCCCACATATCGCATATCAACAGCTCTCGTGTTAAGTAACGGGAATATCCATATCAGTAACAGGAAATAATCATGTAACATGAATACAGTAACATGAAACAATAATACATGTAATAAGCACGGTGATCCATATGACAAGAATAATTAAATCATGTAGACACGTATAACAGTGATATGCCGAGAATCCCTGTGATGATGATAACGGTATAGAATATGACGGTATGCCGTGAAGTGATGTACATGAATACGAACGTGAGACGTGTCATAGTATCTGTGCAATATGTACACGTAATACCTATGGGCAGTGTCTAATATCATGTACAGTGAACTATCGTATCAGTATAAGGATGATAACAATAATATGACATGAGGTACTTATCCTTGTACTAGTGGAACATAAAGGTGTGGCCATAATCCATGTAACAGTACTTGTAATAATGGTAGTCAGTGTATCATATAGTATCATGTCCTGTGAATTATAGTCACAGTATCTAGCATGCATGTCTAATGACAGTGTCGTGTCATAGCGTCTGTGATACGATCCATGACATGATAGTGTCCAAACATATGGTGACATAGTGGGCCGGATGTCAATGGTCCATGAACATGACCTAATAGGTATCCAGTGTTACACTCTACGTCTATTAGGTATCCGACATATTTAAGTACAGTGTTTATTATAATGTTTTAATATGGTGTACCAATTAGGATTTACCGGTAATTAATAAAGCAACCAAGTTCAATTAATAGACTAAAAAGATAATTTATAAAATAAAAACACTCACAAACTAGCCATAGGGTAGTAGCTCTCATCGCAACGGATCCAGAATCGTCCCAATCGGAGTCCGGATGCTCCCGATATCTCCCGAATACTAAAAGGAATAAACTAGGGTTAAATATGTAATAAAATATTGAAATGCAAATAATGAATCACAGCAGGGGGTTTTCTGAAAAATTACCTTAGCGGGTTCGGGTCGCCCTCGGGTCGGGTTTGGATCCAATACCCAAACCCACAACTTAACTTATTGGGTACGGGCTAACGGGTTATTGGGTTGGGTTTATATCCAAACCCAACCTCATATTGGGTTATTGGGTTCGGGTTACGCCCGAACCCAATTACCCCACAACAACAACAGCAGCAGTAGCAGCAGCGCTGCTGCTGCGCTCCTTGGCCGGCCACTGGCCGGGCTGGCCGGCCCGGCCGGCAGCAGGGGAGGCCCGCCGGCGGCGGGGGGAGGTCGCCGGCGGCGCGGCAGCCGTCCCGGCCGCAAGGAAGAGAGGGGGGAAAGAGAGAGAGATGGTGAGGGAGAGAAAACACAGAGATGGAAGGGAAAGAAACAGAGGAAGAAAAGAAAAGAAAAGAGGAAGAAGAAGAAGAAGAAAAGGGGAGAAGAAGGGGGTGGCGCCGGCCGGTGGCGCCGGCCGGGCTGGGCGGCGGCGGGCGGCGGGCTGGGCGGCGGCGGGCGGCGGGCCGGCCTGGCTGCTGGCGGCGGTCAGGCCCCCGCCCCAAGTGGTTGATCTGTACACAGAGAGAGAGAGAGAGAGAGAGAGAGAGAGAGAGAGAGAGAGAGAGGGGGGAGAGAGAGAGTTAGAGAGAGAGAGGAGGAATTGAGAGAGAGTTTTAGAGAGAGGAAGAGAGAGAAAGAGAGAGAAGATAGAGGAAGATTTTATAGGGGAGGAGGCGATTTGAGCTACAGTATGGCGGTGGGATGCGTTTCCAAAGAATTGGAGAAGAAAGGAGAAGAAAAGAAAGAAAAGAAAAATAAAAAATAATATTTAATTATTATTATATTAGCCCCATATTTGACCAGCTCCGAACAGTGCCTAAAAATTACAGAAAATAGGAAATATTATCCTGATACGTAAGATGAAGACGGTTTGCAGAAATTCTATCCGGTTTATAAATTAAAAATCCCGGAGTGTCTCGCCGATACGGGCGACACCGGTTTGGCCGGATTTTCGATAATTTCTAAAAAAATCCCCAAAAATACCCAAACGTAGCTAATGTGATTCTAAGACATACGGTGGAATTGGATTCTCAAAATTGTACTCTGTTTGTGAAAGAAAAAAAACGTAAGGCCGGTTATGGTAGCGGTCGATACCGACAACGGAGATTTTCCGAAATACTCCAGAAAAATTCCAAAAAATTGTGAAAAATCTCAAATATTAGAAAATAATTTTTGAAACTGAAATCAGGTCAATCGGACTACCATGGAGGTCAAAGCAATTTTTGTATGTCGTATCGTGTACCGATACGGTACTACGTACACCGGGGATCAGGGGGTTACATTTCTCCCCACCTTACAAAAATTGCGTCCTCGCAATTTCCATTCAGGTGTGAAAACAATATTTCTAACCCCAAAGCTAAAATATTACGGGTCCACGACCCTTCCGCTGCGCACTCTGCTATCTAGAAGGAACTCGGGATGGAGAAGTATGGTAGTGAACGAACAAGAACGGATTGGGAAGCACTAAGATGCAAAGAAAACGAGAAGGAAGTCGGATATTTTGGTTGACAACTGGAAGAAAGGAAGGAATGCAAACGAGTCAAAGAATGAATTGTCAAGGTCATGGTATTCTTGTACTCGTTGCTGGAATCCCCAAATTCAGATATAGATCAGTTAATCTGAACCTGGTTGTACTGTTGGTAAGAGCCCGAGGATTGACCCAGGTGGTTACCCACACCAGGTGTAAACCTAGGCTCTGATAAAAGACGTGGTTTTGCTGATTTTCTACCACAACCCTATTGCAAGTTAAGGAGATTGATCTTCATCTTGAGATGTATGTAATTCACCCTAGGTTATTAAGAATAATTCAAGTAAGAAAAACCAATACCAGATTCTAACTAAGTTACATTATTTAAAAGCCAAACTATGGTTCATCCTAACATCTAGGTACAGCTTAATAGAAGATGAATCTTAAATTTATGCTGTCCTACTTCTTAAGTTTGAAGTCATGAAAAGTCTTTTTAATATGCAACCTAGATTAAGAATCTTAGTTATCTTGTTTAATCTTCAAGAAAAGTTGTTATTAAACCTAGGGTTTCTAGAGATGGTCATCAATCTGATCAAGGCTTAACTGCTCTAGGGTTGCTTTAAGAATTTCAGCAAACCACTAGAGAGAATTAGTTCATCATCATTTTTTTTATCTTTTCAATTTATATTTTTTTTATTGTTTAATAAGAGAGATTAGAGAAAGAAAGAAAGAAAATAAATCAGAAGATCGATGATTAGAAACCAAACCAGAGAGATCACAGAAATAAAATAAAACTAAATACAGAAAATTAAATGGGAAAAAGGTAACCTTTATTGCAGAATAATCCTCCAATTACAAAACTCCTTCTTCTCCACAACGTACATGAAATGAAAGTTACAATCTTGCAGAAATTTAAAGTAAATGGCTAAAAGAAAACCCTAATACGTCTCTGGATCCCCTCTCTGCTGCGCCTGCAGGGATATTATTGTGCAGAAGGTGATATAGTCCCGGATAAGATCGCACACGAAAGTGGTAGTCAGCTTCATCCAAAATGCCGCAGAATCTGGGCTTTTGCCGCAGATCTGCGGCATTTCTGTGGAATCTGGCCACGCGCTTTGGCGCGTGGCTTCTTCTGGTCCATCCATTTGGGAGCCTGCTTCTGGAAGCTGCATCCTGACTCTTTATTCTGAATTTTTCGAGATAACTTAGTAATCAAGTTAACTTGATCTCAAATATCCCAAATCTTCTATCCACAAATTTCCTTCTTATCTTGGGCTTTTATCCTCATCCTGCAAGTGTTTAGGGTTGGATAGAAGTCTATCCTTCCTTATCTTTGATATTTGCAACTTTTAGCCCTTGTATTTGCATTTTGATTTCTTGTAATTGCGCTTTTTGCACCTGGGCTTCAAATATGGGCTTGGATCTGGGCTTTTGGGCTCTTTTAAGCTTTATTTATTATTAAATAATAATATTCGAGGCCTAGAGCTGCTTAGGATTCATCCCTCTAGTTCGTTTCCTATCATTCCAATGGGTTCTCTTTATAAGGCACAATGGGGAGACCAACATTTTTGTTTTAACTTTCTCTCCCCCCAGTTTCATCTTCTTTAGGCTCTTCCTCATCATATGTCCACCTCCATTATTCAAAAATTCATCACACCTTTCAGTTGGAACTCCCTTGCCGAGAAATTCTAGCTCAGTTCCGTACATCTCCTCAAAACTTAAATCAACACTTTTCCCTGGAAGTAAATAATTAACCAACATCTCCTTAATCGGTGTATCTAAACACAGGAGTTCTTTTTTAAAGAGACTTTCGAAAGTTAAGTCAATCAGAGTTTCTTGAACTATATTCTCATGCGATATTTCAGTGCTTGGCTCTTTGAAGATACTTAGATCAAATCTTCGTTTTTTAAAAGGAACTTTAAAATTATAATCCTCAACATGTGTCATCTTATCACTAAAATCGCACTTATCCTCAAATAATTTGTCAAGAAATAGAGACTCATTTTCACTTTCTTTTTCACAAATGTTCTCAATGAAGTTCACCTCAAATGTTTGGTCTTTTATCTTACGAGATTGGTTTTCCAGGTTGAAGACATTGACCTCTTTAGTCATGTTTCAAAAGGTCAACCTCATGGATTCATTCCTACAATTTATGATCGCATTTGCAGTTGCAAGGAACGGACGCCCAAGGATAACGGGAGTTTGAGACTGAGGAGTGGATACAGGTTCGGTCTCCAGAACAACAAAATCTACTGGGTAGATAAACTCCCCAACTCGGATGAGTACATCGGTAATTTCTCCTTTGGGAATTTTTATGGATCGGTCAGCTAATTGGATTGTAACTTAGTCGGACTAAGCTCGCCCAACCCAAGTTGTTGGTAGACTGAGAAGGGGAGTAAGTTGATACTTGCTCCCAAATCAAGAAGTGCATGCTTAATTGCAGTTTGACCTATTGTGCAAGAGATGGTGGGGCAACCAGGGTCCTTATACTTGACAGGGATCTGGTTGGACAATAGCTCACTAATGTTAGTGGCTAGAAAAACCTTCTTGGGCACATTAATCTTTCTCTTCTTTGTGCACATGTCCTTTATAAACTTGGCATACTTAGGGACTTGTTGAATTGCATCAAGAAGAGGTATATTGATCTTGACTTGATTAAAAATCTCACGTACCTTATCCATTTGTGCACATTGCTTATCTTTAAGCCTATTTGGGTAGGGTGCGATGGGCTTGTGCATATCTTCGGCTGACTTGTCTTTTTTCGTGTTGTTGGCATCAAGTTGAGATGGAGTGGGATCAGGCAAGCTGAATGCTTGTTTAGAACTTGATGGTGTTGATACTTGGTTATCAACTTGTTTTCCCGACCGCAATGTATGAATCGCATTGCACTGACTCATATGATTCTCTTCAGCCAAGTGAGCTTGACTAGAGTTCCTAGGGTTTGGGAATGGTTGACTAGGTAGAGTACCATTTTGCCTTTCTTGCTGATTCATTTGCATCTCTATCCTAGTCAAGACTTGAGCTAGCGTGTCATTGCTTTTAACGAGAGTGTCCACCTTTCTTTCCATATTGGAGAGCCTTGTTTCCATTTGAGAATATTTGAAAGAGGGTGGAGGATTTTGATAGGGCGGATTTTGGAAATTGTTGGAGAATTTGGGCCTAGTTTGATCATTGTTACTTTGGCCCCATGACAAATTGGGATGGTTTCTCCAACCGGGATTGTAGGTGGGCGAATATGGATTGTTGGTGGGCGGATTGTTGGTGGGCCTTGTGAAGGCCGCACTCATATGTTCGGGCAAGCTTTGATGCGCGATAAAGACGGGACATTCCTCGAACACATGGTTCATATTTTGACAATAAGTACAGCCCACCGAAGATGTTGGGCTGACTTGGTTCACAGAGACTGGTTCTTTAGTTTCAAGAGCCTCAAGTCTTCGCATAACAGCAGCTAACTTAGAATCGGTCGCTATATTGGCCTCAATGGAATGGATACCTCCTTTAGAAGTAGGGTCATTAGTCCTAAGTTTTTCCGGAGTAGGTTCCCATTGGATGGTATTTTCAGCTAATTGCTCATACAATAACCATCCATCAGTTTCGTCCTTTTTCAGAAATCCTCCTTGGCACATGGATTCTAACAATGTCTTAGTTTGATATTCTAATCCATCATATAGAACTTGACAAAGTCACCATTTCTCTATCCCATGGTGAGGGCATTGGGCAAGGAGGTCCTTGAAACGTTCGAAATATTTCCAAAAAGGTTCATTGGCTGTTTGCTTAAACTGTAAGATGTTCTTCCTAATCAGTGCAGTCTTGTGGACAGGATAAAATTTTTTAAGAATGCCTTAACAAAATTATCCCACGAAGATATTGAACGGCCTCTAGACTGTAGAGCCATTTCTTTGCTAAATCCTTCAAAGTAAAGGGGACAAACCTAAGTTTGATGTCATCTTTTCCTAACTTTGGAATATTCATCATGAGACATACTTCCTCAAATTCCCTTATGAAGAAGTATGCATCCTCGGAGTCAAGTCCATGAAATTTCGGAAGGGTGTTGATGTATTGTGGCTTAAGCTCAAATGGGTCAACACCTTCATCGTTAAGCTTGATGCAAGAAGGAAGAGAGATCCTAATAGGATAGAACCTATCTTGGAGTGATATTAGTTGTGCCATGTGTGGGTCGGGCTTTTGCTCGGGTGGTGAACTAGTTCTAGTTAGCCTGGATGTAAGTGGGTCTCTCGACCAAGCGGACATGCACAATCAGCAAACAAGTTCACCCAATCAATCAAATAAAAAATAAAAAAAATCAAAAATCCTAATCTAGGGTAAGCCTTGACCTAGACGACTCCTAACTTTAGACTATCCCTAGGAGGTCTATTGTCGACGTTAACCACAAGCTAATCGGCCAGGCAGGTGGCAAGACCGGTGGGAGGTTTTCCGTCAGAGACGTTCCTTAATTAAATAACCACCGTTCTTCGGGCTTTCGGCCCTCAATCCCCTGCCTAGACACCGATTTGATAAGAGTTAATTTCGAACAATTTTCCTCCTTCGGTCAATCTCCTATTGAGTCCGAGTTAACCTGGGGCCAACGTCTAGTCAAATTTTACTTAAGGTTAGGGTTGTGAGTGTGACGGATATGATTTGTGGGCCAAGGAAGGGTGATGAAATCCCCACCTTATCTTGCTTATGGGTTATGCCCTTAAGATATTTTTGTGTACGTGTAAAGCTGTAGAAAAGTAATCACTCAAGAAAGTAATAAACAACCAAGAGTGTTTCCTAATCTATATGCTATGCAAACGTACCTTGTCGCCAGCACTCTTCAACAGAATTAAAAAAAATTAAAATAGACACGTGCCCTAAATGCAAGAGTCTAAAATTTTTTTTTTTTATATTTTCAACAAATGGGTTAATGTTATTAATTAGCAGTTGCAGAGTGATCACAGAGAAATTTAATCAAAGCAGTAAGTGTTGGACGCGGAAAACTGTCGAAAAGCGGACTGAAGCAACTTTTCCTTGAATCAGATGAAAAGGTTACAACAGGCTAATCTTCCGGTTACAAGGGAGGGAGAATATTGAATCTTGAATTCCCCCTTTGTTTAATGCTGGGTTCTTCGTGTGGCGGTGGAGAGTGAATCTTGTTCTCCGTTGACCAGATGACCGTCAGTACCGTCGAGGGATCTTCTCCTTGGTAGGTAGAAAGAGTAACTCAGCCCCGTCCACCAAAACTCTAAAAGAGAAGGTAGGCGAAGAGCAACTTGTACGCAGCAAGCTGGCTTGAAGAGTCGAGTTCTCTCTCTCTGTCGATGATCTCTCCTTTTTTCTTTTTTTCCAAAATCCTCCTCTCTTCAATAGTGACGGGACTATTTATAGGGTTTTTAGGGGGTGATCGTGCCCCCTAAAAGTGCTCCACGATGAGGGCCAACTTCCCGCTACATGGGCGGTGGATGGCGCCATAATCGGGGTGGTTACAACCAAGGTGGGGGCACCTTGTTGCTGAGACGCGGGCGTTGAGCCAACGCGCCTTGATGCTGAGACGCGGGCGTTGAGCCAACGCGCCTTGATGCTGAGACGCGGGCGTTGAGCCAACGCGCCTTGATGCGGAGACGCGGGCGTTGAGCCAACGCGCCTTGATCTTGAATCTCTGCGTTTTGGTGCTTGTCTTTGTGATTTTTAGACAGCCTACAGAACCCCCTCCAAAGTTTTTGACATTCCGCAGTTAACTGGGACGGATTTCGAAATACTTTGGACTCTAGCTGAGTTCGCCTTCATGACTAGACTGTTGATGCTCCGGGTTTAATCTTATCTGGAGTTGGTCTTCGTGAGTGTACTGTTGAACTCTTTGAAGCCCCCAGAGTTGATCATGTTGAGTGTCTAGATGCACAGTCTAAACCTCCCCGATTGCTTTTAGTCTGTCACTGGCGCGCTTTAAGCCAGGAGTGGTTGGTCGTCTGCTTGCGTCAGTGTACTGTTGAACTGATTTTGCAGAAGCAGGAGGCCAAACGCAGGTTCTTTTTCAAAAAACAGAGATGGTACTGCTGTAAAGGCGCGATTTCTGTAACGTGCGTCCTTTGGCAATGGAGACGCGGCTGATCTTCATAAGGCAGACGCGATGTTCAGCTGAAGACGCGAACTCTGGAGAGACGCATCTTTTGAATATAGATGCGATTGTCTGGGCGCATTATGGCGATGCTGACGGGGCATAGCCATCGAAGAGACATGGCCGTCGGGTGCGTGCCACGTCATGATTGCTCTGCCAGTTGGCCTGGGGAACCGAAGGGATTTCGCCTTTTGGCGCGCGGATTTCCTGGCGCATTAAACGATCCGTGCCACGTGTCGAGCGACGGTTCGTGTAGAGTTGTGGCGCATGATCTTCTCTGTGCGTTAAAGTGATTTTGTTCCACGCGTCGAACAGAGATTCGCCGCGAAATTCATCGAGCCATACGCCGTGTATCTTCGCGAATCCTTGTGCCTATAAAAGGCCACAGTTGGGAGGATTCCTCTTCTTCTCCGAACGCACTCGTTGATAAGATTAAGAAAGAGAACTTCCTCTTCAGTTCATCTTCTTGAACCTTGGATCGAATTAGCCATGGCTCCCAAGACCAAGCCGATTGCTTCTTCTTCAAAGGCGACCGTCGCCGAGGCCCGGAGGGGCAGCTCCTCCTCTGCGTAGGATGTTGTTCTCCCAGGTCTCCAAGGTAAATGCCTTTTAGGCCGCCATTAAAGGAAGTTCCAAGAACCTTTAAGAACCCTTAACACACGAATTTAAATCGTGTTTGATTCCCAGACGCAGTCTTTGGGTTGATAACCATGACGCGGGTTTGGACCCTCGTGCCATTGGGTCCTGCGCTTCAGATTCTTCACTTAGAATATTTTTTAATTGTGAAGGGTTCAGACGCAGACTTAGTTTACAAAACGCGGATTTGATCCTTGCGTTCTGTTTCATCAGCTGTTGATTTTGATGAATCTGGCACCCGAGTCCAAGCACTTTGACATCTGGGGATGTGAAAGGAAGGGAGTTACTCTCCTTAACTTCTGGCGATTATGGTGGTGGAAGGGTTAAGGTGGATAACTCCCTTCTTTTCGCAACACAGAAGTGACATCAAGGAGAATGTTGTGGAGACGCCGATCCCGTAGGTCTGGACGCGGATTTGACAATTCCTGCGTCCAGTGCCTCTTCTGTGTGGACGCGCAGGTCTGGACGCGGATTTGATAATTCCTGCGTCCAGTGTCTCTTCTGCGTGGATGCGCAGGTCTGGACGCGGATTTGATAATTCCTGCGTCCAGTGTCTCTTCTGCGTTCGGATTATGAACACTTAGCATTTTTTCCTTGCTTTTGATAGAGTATCTAACTAAGTGTCCTTTTCTTTTTGCAGCGCCACGCCCTGCTACTTCACTCGCCAAGAAGCGCCACTTTGGACATGTAGGGGGTGCTGACCGGGACTTGACCTTTGTGTTACAAAGGACTGTTCCTGTGACAGCTGACAAGTCGCAGGCTCGTGGGGAGAGGCTCTCAAATGTTGACATGAGGACTCTTCGGGTGCTTATGACTGATGCAGCATTTGCAACGGATGCTGGCATCAAACTGGAGAAGCCTGCCTTCTTCTTCGGAGATCGTATCCACGATGGCGGCTATCGCGTATATGACGGGACTTACAAATGGCTCCGTCAAATATGGGGTGGAAGATTCTTTCTTCCGAACATGGAGAGGATGTTCCCGTTGTCCTACTTCCAGCACATGTCCGTCCCTCGGAAGATGGAATGGGACCTCTCTCGATATGTCCCTGAGATTACTCTCGGTGATTTGGGCTCCCACAAAGTGTACCGTCATGATAGCCATGACAGGTCAGTTATCGGCCTTTTCCCTGGGTCGCGCAAGTCTGATGTTCCGGCTGTGGAGATACCACAACTTGGTACTACCTTCCTCAACGCATTCATGGAAGCGGAGGGTGATTATCCCGTTGGGTTCCGTGCACCGGGGTGGGTCCGTTCCACGGAGAACTATTGGTGGGGCAGGATGGTCGGCTTTGTCCTCACCGAGCTCGGGGATCTGCTAAAGCGTGTGGGACTGTACCCAGCGGTCAGAGCCGTACAGTGGGGGATCCCTCAAAGCTCTCAGAACTTCTTCGGGATTCTAGAGCGTTATAATTCTTTGACGGGGACGTTCTTCACTCCGGTCGGGGAGATGGGCCTTACTCTTCACGAGCTGCATGAGGTCTCGGGGCTGTCGACAGGGGACATTCCCTATGAGGAATATGTCCCGACCACGGTGGAGCTTCACTATTTGAAGGAGGAGTTTCCCCTCATATATGAGACCTACTGGGAAGTGCTATGTCACTTCCACATTTGCGGCCAAATAACCAAATGGCGGTCGCAGGGAGTCAAGCAACTGTCTTGGGCCAGTTACTTGTTCAACAACGTCAACACCAAAGACCATCTGATAACCCGATTGGCTCCCAGCTCCGACAGGGAGATTGAAGACAGGATCGACCAGGCTCCTGACAGTTTCTACACCACGGAGTCGAATGAGGACGGTTTCGACCCTGACTTGGTTTTTGAGAGCTTTCACCATCAAGCCCGGACCCCTATCTCCGATCGGGCGCTGTTGGCGGGCTTTTGATGCTGTGGCTGAAGCGCTGTGTGGTGCCCACGCTGCCACATGAAGTCATTGTTGCTGACGTGGTGTACCCGGCGGTGCTCCTGGCTCATGGCAACCCCATAGCCCTTCTCCCGGCCGTGGCGGCTGGTATTCAGAGCGGGCTGCGGGCGCTCACTAAGAGTTTCTGCGAGCCACCGAAAACTACAGACTCCGAGGGAAAGCCGTATGTTGACTCAGAGGGGAGTCCGACGGTGAAGCGTCCCAACCCTCGTGTCGAGCTGCCTTACACGTACCTCATGGCTTGGTACGTGATGCATTGCCCTTCCTTAATGACGGCGGTGCGTTGGAGGGAGAGTTCTGTCCCTTTTGTACAGCGATTGGAGGGTTCGAAATGGCGTGATCCTTATATATATTACGTCCGGAAGTGCCTTTCCGACCCTGCGAACTACCAGCTCAATCGCTGCCTCCCCCAGATCCCTGGTGCATCTCCGGGGATCTACTTGTTGATTCTGTTGGCCCAGATGACTTCACGAGGTTATCCGCGGGAGACTTCTGGTGGTTGCTCAATATCCGGCCCGGATATGTGCTTTTCCGACAAGGGACGTCATGCACCATTGAGCCGTACATGCCGAATCGCTTCGCTCGACAGTTCGGCTATGATCAGCTCTATGTCGGGAACCCCAATGCTCGACTCGCCTTCGAAGGGAACCTGTTCGAAGGTGCCCGGGCCTGGTACTATAGTGTGGCTGGAGGGACGGGAGTAACTTTCCGCCTACCTCTCGAAGGGCCCAAGTGTCGTACGAGCTTCAGCTTCTGCACTTGGTACTCCCAGGCCATCCAAACACCAGACTTTTTTCCGGCGTCTTCATGCATCGAGAGCATCAATGCAAGTCTCGAGGCAAGGACGGATTCTAGTAAACCGACGAAACTCGTGGAACAGTACCTGAAGGCCCAAAAGGAGGTCGGGCGAAGAATGAGAAGGGAGCCATGAGCCATGGAGCCACGACCACCAAGGGCGGAGCCACAAGCGACTAGGGCAGAGCCGCAAGCAACTAGGTCTCGACAGGCGGTGAGCAAGCGTCGTCAAGGCTCTACTCCCACTGCTGAACCCGCCGAAGAAGGTTCGAAGGGACTTGACAACCGAAGTCTCTAGATCTGAAGAGATCCCTGCTGTCGTTGAGGCACTGAGGGAGGAAGACATAGCTGAAGAGGACATTCTTTAGTCCGTCCCCCTAGGTCGCTTAGCAGAGGCTACGGGTCTGCGGAGGAAGGAGAGCTCGTTGATCGATCCGCCGCCACTGACGAGGATGAGCAGCTGGAGGTTGATATAATGAGCGGAGGAGATGTCAATATTCCGGGGGTGTCGGCTCAGCCCGAGTCTTCCTCAGCCCAACAGCCCGGGTCTCCTCTGTCTTCATTTCCAGTTCTCGGATGGCTGACCCCAGCCCTACCACTGGGGTAGTTAGTGGCAAGGCTCCGGCTGCAGGAGTCTCGCGTGAGGCGCTATCGTCTTCCTCACTCTCAGGGGAAAGCGAGTTTGAAGACGATGTTGATTACGGTGATGAACCCACTTTTCCTGATCCGAGTAAGTTCTCCCATATTTCAGAGGAAGAACTATATGGGGGTGAGCCGTCAACGGTATCACAGCTGACGATTATTCCCGTGGGAGGTACTCTTTTCACCTTTTGACCTGTTTTCCCTTTTAATTTTGAAGAAGAGACCTTAACATTCTCCCTTTTATGTTGCAGGATTGGCTGAGAACGTCGAAGCCGCATCCTCCTCGCAGATCGAGGAGATGGTACAAGAGTTGACCCAGCCAGAAGGGGTACGGCTTTAGTTGCCGAGATAACTCCAGCGGGGGCAACTACTGATGTCGGGGAGGCTTCTCCTTTGCCGGAAGAGGAGGCAACCCCTAAGGCCGGGGAAGAACCCACTCTGCAGGATGAAGGGGTTACCATTGGAGCTAGGGAGACTTCCACTCCGCAGGACTTGCCCAAGGATTCGGCGTCTCTGGACCTCCCAGATGGTAAGGAAGTTCTGATATATTAAATGTTTCGCTTTTCTCCTTTGTAGCTAATGTCACAATAACTTGCAGAGAGAACTGAGGGGGCTCAAATGGAGAGTCCGACGGTCGGTACCTTTCCAGAAGGCCAGGCATCTCAGGTCTCGGCTGAAGCTTCTGAAGAGGTTGCGCCATCATTAGCTGTGGAGGTTCCTGTAAAGATAACACCCCCGGAAGCGCCAGTGGTCGGTCTTGCTCTTGATGTATCGACGGTCAGCACGACTCTTGCGCAAAAAGAGCCGGCTTGCACCGTGACAGAAAAGGGGTCGGGAAGCTTCCCAGGTGGTGACAATATGGGGGAACTGGCACGCCAGATGGTGCAACAATTCTTTGCTTCGATGGGATCATGTTGATCTCATCTTACGTGGAAGCAGCTCCTTCAATTTTGCCGGACGCTTCTCAGAAATCTGGCCGAGAACGTCGAATTAACTGGAGGCCCCTCACTGCCCAGGCGTGTCTGCGGGTGGTGGAGCAACTGGGAGACGACATGCACGAGCTGAAGTCTTGGAAATGCCAGCTCTTCTAGTGAGGCCCAGGTCACTCTAGCCCGGCTCTTAGCTGCTCAAGAACGAGAGCGACAGGAGGCAGAGGCACAAATAGATGCAGAGATCCACAGCCTCGAATGTTCCCAGGCTGAATGTCAGAAACTAACTGACGATTCAAGGGAATCCGAGATTGTCATGCAGAGCACGGAGCACGTCATCATCAGTGCTCGGGACACCATTGCCAAGGCTCGGGACACCATTGCCAAGGCAGAAGCTGTGCTTGCGATCAATGAGAAGAAGCTTGTTGCCATCAAAGAGGAGCTTGCGGAGCAACAGACTGCTAAGGCGCGAGCTGAAGAGAGTTTGTCTCTACATTCTTCCAGGGTGGAGTCTCTGCGAGCGCAACTGGCTGCAAAACCCTTCCTATCTGAAGAGGAGCTGCGGGTCCAAGCCATGATGGAGGCTGAGAAGGCGCGTCAGATCAAGATGCATCATCTCAGGGAGCGAATCCGTTCCTTGGCGAGCCAGGACATTTAGCCTTCTTTTCTTTTTTTTTTTTTGTAAAGAAAAGGACACTCTGTTTATCAGAGTGTTTGTATCCACTTTGATATAAAAAGGACATTTTTTGTTCATCTTCTTTGTTTAGCTGTGGATGAATCCAACTTCTTGATCACTGGTTGTGAAGATTGAACTTAGGCGAGACTAAGTTCTTTCAATGAGACGCGGCTTCCTGGTGAGACGCGGCACTGATCCACAGAGTGAAACGCGGTCAGCATTCCGTAGGAGCTTAGATAGAACTAAGTCCTTTTGCTGGGACGCGACGTCAATCACAGGGTGAGACGCGGTCATCATTCCATAGGAACTTAACTTTCACTAAGTCCTTTTGATGAGACGCAGCGTCAATCACAAAGTGATCCTCGAATGGGTCTCGCTGAGTAAGACGCAGATAGGGCAGACGCGAGGGACGCAGCATTGTTTGCTGAAAGGGCGCGATTTGAGTCACGTAGACGCTCTTTAAAGCGCGGGTGAATGCCTTTTAATTTGAGAACGGTGACGCGGATCTTAGACGCGGCTTTCCCATCTGCGTTTAATGCAGCCGAACGCGACTTTGCTGTCTGCGTTGATGCAGCCTGACTTAAAGATTTTGTGGGATCTTTGACCGTCAAGTCTTCACTGACGATTGGACGTCAAGTCTTCACCGACGTTTGGGAAACCGGGTCATCCGTTGTTTTCCAAGGCGGTTGTCCACGCGTCAATTTTTTATTTGACTTGGGCGTTTTAACGCTCTTAATGCAAAACCGTGCTGGCGGTTGGAAACCGTGTCTGCGACGGTTCCCAAAGCGACGCTCCACGCGTCAGTCCTCCATTGGGCTTTGACAGTCGTGCGCGACGGTTCTGATTGATGCACCATTAGCAGCAGTTATTAGGGTCTGCCTATAAATAGGGCTAACCCTCTTCCTTCAATCAATCTTGGACTGTTTCTTTTTTGAGAGCGAGCGCTCTGAGAACCTTCATTTCTTCAGAGTGTTGTCTCCATGGATGAGGATGGCTCTGTGGATGAAGATGATCTAGGGCTTGTATGCTCCTGTTTGGTCTCTTCGGGGCAGAGTGTCTCTCTGATCATTTGTACGTCCGCGTTTGGATGCAGAGAGCCCGACTCTTGGTAGAGGCCTCTGTTGGTACGCCGTCCAATTAGCCATGATATTTTAATCTACACGGCCTGCACCTTGGCATCACCATTATCTGGACCCCCTCACGAAGTCTGTGTTGGTGCATTCCTTCTGGAATTTGGCCACAGATTAAACTTCTCTGGACGCGACGGAGTGCAGGGGTCTTTGCACTTGGCGCTGGCTTTGTTCACAAAGCTTGCGTTTCAAAGCCACTGTCTTGGCGCGTTTTATGGCTATTGCCTTAGCGAATTCCCAAAAAGGTCTCAGACCCGAGTCTTGCAACTCTTGTTCACTCAACAAAGAGATGGAACTTTCGGCGTCTGTGCCTTTTAGGCGTCTGTGCTTTCGACTTGGGCGTAGATGAGACCGCGTTTTGATTCGCGTTTGTCTCTGCTGACGCAGCAGTTTGGCTCACCGCGCGGGTCATTCCCGCGTCTGCTTGGCTGACTGCGTGGATCATCCCGCGTCTGCTTGGCTGACTGCGTGGATCATTCCCGCGTCTGCAGTCTGCATTTGTGACTTAGTTTTTCTCTGTTGCAGCATGCTAAGTTGCAGATTGTTCTGATCCTTTTGTTTCATTCCTTGCAGGTAG
>JAVJIF010021034.1:0-79026 GCA_038442645.1 Agave tequilana
GTACTTAGTTGCGTATTCAGTTTTTCGATCGTATTTTCGATTTACTTCCTGTATTTGACCGATTTCAGTTTTAAAAATCATTTTCCAATATATATATTTTCTATGATTTTCTGGAATTTTCCTGAATTTAATTAAATATTTTCAAAACCGGTGTCGACCAGTGTCGCTGATCGATTCTCGGATTTTAATTCACAAACAGTTAGGAATTTCTAGAAGGTCCTTTAGACTTTATTTTTTAGAATCATATTTTCTATCTAAATACTTTTTTGAGAATTTTATGAATTTATGAAAATTCCAACGGAGTCGGTAGATAACTGATTCCGGGATTTTTAGTTTTAAAACCATAAAGTATTTCTTCAAACAGATTTCACTATGAGTCTTCATTATTATTCTTGATTTTGGTAAAATTTACGAGTCGTTCCGAGATACTTGAATTTCGGACGATTTCGGTATTTCCGAAACGTTTTCCGCATCCTCGACTTAAACCCGGGAATTTGTCTTTTCATTTTTAAATCCAAGAGAAAATATCTTCCCTTTTAATTTCTTTTCCTTTTTCCTTTCCTTATTTCCTTTCTTCCTCCACAACCACAAGTTTTTCTATTTCCCAAAATTCCAATCTTTTCCCAAAATTTCACCTCCACTCACTTCCACCAACCCCCTCATTTAATGCCTCTCTCTCTCTCTCTCTCTCTCCCATGGCCGGCCAAGTGGCCAAGAAGAGGGACACTCATCCCCTCCCCTATTTACACAAAACCCCCTCTCAATTACCTTATTTACACCTCTTTACAAAATCAAAATCCTATATAAACTTTCCTTTACATTTCTATTACTCTTTTCTTCACTTCAACAAAGGATTAGCCTTCACCATCTCCTCCTCCATCTCAACCTCAACCACCTACTTCCAAAACATCACCTAGGTCATCTTCTCCATCTCAAGCAACCACCACTTCTTTGGATTGGGATCGTCCGCAACATCGCCAAGGATCAAGTTGGGGATATTGTCGACAACGATCTTTTCGGAACTCGTAAAGCCTCGATTTAACCGTTCAAAGTGAGTATTTTTACTCACCAAGACTTGTCTAATTCCTAACACACTTGTGTTCTCATATCTTGTATATTTACGTCTTCAAAATCATGTTTTTAGGCATCAAACAAACCATCAGAAAATCTGTTCTGTATTCTGTTTCTAGACGATTAGTCGACTTAACCTAGGTATTAGTCGACTAACCCATCTACTTGAAACGTAACCTTTTTCTGGAACACAGTTTTAGTCGACTAGACCAAATTACCAGTCGACTAGAGACCTTAGTCGACTACATCCTTGACCCTAGTCGACTAACTTTTCCCTGAAATAAATCCCAACTCTCTGTATCACAGACTTAGTCGACTTAAGTATCTGTTGGTCGACTTATAATCACTGTTAGTCGACTAACCATTCCACCTAGTCGACTAACTTTTCCTGAAACCAGAATCCAACTCTCTGGAACCCAGTTTTAGTCGACTAATCCAGACTGTTAGTCGACTTAGGACCCCTATTAGTCGACTAACCATTTCACCTAGTCGACTAATTCTGACTGTTTGCCTTAGTTGATTTCTTTCTGAATTGGATCTTATCATTGGTCATGTGCTATGTATTATTGTTACTTGTGCTTCATGACTGATACCTCATGACATGTTACTTGATGGATCTTACTTCATACAATTACACCATGACTTTATTATAATATTTCCACTTCATGACTTGTTAAATAGTGAATATCATCTCTTATCATGCTATCTCTTAAACCAAGCATGATGCATTCAACTTTTGTATAAAACGGACCAACTTATATTGGGTCGGGGGAAAACATGCGGATATCGATATGTGTTCGTGTTTACAGTGGTTTTAGGAATGTGTGCAACTCATGTTCCGGTCTGACCTGTGGGCCACCAGGGGACCGAGGGGAGTGCTTGCTCCCTCTTCCTGAATACTATCATGATAAAGGGCATACATAAGTACCTCCTGTTAGCCTAGCGGCTGGCTTCCGTCACCAAGCAACGGAACAATCCTGGACCGTTATCCGGGCATGTACGGGATCCACTGTAAACATAGTTCGTCGATACAACCGCTGGTTTCAAATAACAACTTGCTTTCTAGGATATGGATCTATGTGCCCTGGGACGCTGGGTCACATAGCTAGATATCACAGTAAGACAAGTAATAATAAATAAGGACTTTAACTGTGGATCTATTGTATTCAGACTTTTACTCTTTATGCTTCCATTACTTGTTGATTTGTATTTATTATACTGTCTAACTCTCATGTTCTTGTCTCTTAGCCATTTGGCGGTAGTCTGTTCATTGTTGGGAGGTCCTGACTCCCTTGGATTTGTATGTTCAGGTTCCGAAGCTTGGATCGAAGTGGAGCCATCCACAGAAGATCGAGCTTTCTTTAGTGACAGGCGGCGATTAGCTCCAGCCTTTGTGCCAGATCTCTCTTTTTGACTCACGGGATCTTCATCCTACTCGTGAGCATTTTGTGTTTATATTGTATCTTTTGCTTTGGACTTGGTTGTGATGTAATGCACATGTAATGTGTAATACTTTATCATATCCTGTGATAGCTTTGTAGTTGTACTTTTTAAGTTGGCATATGTATGGATATCACGCTTTGTCGTGTACTCTGATCCTTGTTGTACTACATGCTTAGCGTATATACGTGGGGGCATTTTCTGACCTACGTATATACGTCGCAGTGACGTCCCCGTATCCGTGGGATCGGGGCGTTACAGGTTGGTATCAGAGCCTAGGCTCTCACACCTATAGTACAATCAAGTAACAAATTAATGAAATTTGCTATTGCCAACTACAATGTACAAAGTTATCTAGTCCTTCTTGATCCCTTCTGATTCCTTCCCTTGTGTCCTAAACTCCTTCCATTTGTTCCCAAATTCCAGTTATCTTTTCCCAACTCGATATGGAGAGAAGGACGGGTCGTAACCACTCTGGGCAAGCATCGAATGGACCCACTGGAGAGAATACCGATATTCTGAGGGTCATTCAGACGATGATGGAGAACAGCAGCAACAGACGGAACTTCTCCGGCAAGAGTTAGCAGCTCCAAAGGAACAGAGGCCGGGAAATATTTCAGACTTCAGACGGCTGCCAACCAGCCATATTTACGGGTGAAGAGAAACCCCTGGATGCAGAGCAATGGCTGACAGATACATCAGATCTGCTGAACGCAGCCGAGTACCAAAGGAGAACCAAGGGAGGTCGCCAAGATTCAGTTAAAAGATATAGCTAGAACTTGGTGGCTAGCTGAGGAGGCCAGATTGGAGAAGCCTGTCACCTGGGACACATTCTCCAAGAGTTTCTACAGTAGATTCTTCCCTGCCACTGCTCAGAAAGACATGGAGGAGCAGTTCATCAGACTGCAGCAATGGAACAAGTCCGTGGATGAGTATGCCGCGGAGTTTCTCAGACTTAGCCGCTTTGCTCCGTACATGGTGACGGATGAGGAGAGCGGGCAAGCAGATTCCAGCAGGGCTTGCAGATGGATATCCAAGTCTTCCTAATGCCCCAGCAGCTGAAGACTTATTCAGAAGTTCTCACCATAGCTCGGGAGGTAGAGCGTGGACTGGAGAAGAAGCAAGAGAACCAGATGAGGAACCAGGCCATGAAGAGGCCATTTGCACCAATGGGAAGAGGAGGCCCTTACAGAGCAGCAAAGGTTCAGACAATGAGGCAACCATTCAGACCAGCTCCTTACCAGACGGCCCAACCATTATCCTTCTGTAGCTATTGTCAGAAGCCAGGCCACATTCGACAGACTTGCCGTAGGGCAAATGGATTATGCTTGGTGTGTGGTTCCCGAGACCATTCCATAGAAGCCTGTCCACACAGGAGAATGGGGATAGCCGGCCAAGCTTTGCCAGCACTTCAGGGACCGAATGGACAGAGAGCACTTCCAGGGCCACCGGGACAGAGGAATCAAGGACCGATGATCAGGAGAGTTCCTCCCCCTCCTCCACAGCAAGCTATTCGCCCAGTCCAGAGAGGAGCTAGGACTGCTGCAGGGCGTGGAAGAGGTCAAGCCTTCAATTTGACAGAAGTAGAGGCTGAGACTTCTGAGGAGGTGATAACAGGTAATATCAGGGTGCATTCTAAACCTGTTTAGCCCTCTTCGATTCAGGTGCTTCACATTGTTTTATCTCAGATCATTTTGTGGCATTGCATTCCATACCTGTTAGATCTTTAGACCACAAATGGGAGATTAGTACAGGGAATGGAGTAGTCATATTTCTAGAGTTTGTGCTGACTGTCCAGTAGAACTTTGTGATAAGACCTTGGCCATAGATATGCTCGTACTAGACACCAAGGGGTACGACGTAATCCTAGGCATGACCTGGCTCAGTCAGTATTTTGCAGTTATTGACTGTAGGGAGAAGAAGATTATTTTCAGGATCCCTCGTCAACCGGAATTCCAATTCAGTGGAGAAGTGAAGTCTACTAAGAGAAAGACTCGGTTGACTACTTCGGAGGTTCAGAAGGGAGTACCGGTGTGGGATGAATTTCCAGGAGTGTTTGCTGAGATCTCAGGACTACCACCTGAAAGGATGATTGAGTTCTCTATTGAGACTGTGCCTGGAGCAGCTCCTATATCCAAGGCTCCGTACAGGATGGCACCTACGGAGTTAGAGATTCTGAAGAAGCAACTGCAGGAATACTCAGACAAGGGATTGATTCGACCAAGTACTTCACCATGGGGAGCTCCAGTGCTGTTGGCGAATAAGAAGGATGGTGGTAAGAGGCTTTGTATTGATTATAGAGAATTGAACAAAGTTACCATCAAGAACAAGTATCCCTTACCAAGGATTGATGATTTGTTTGATCAGCTTCATGGAGCCCGAGTATTCTCTAAATTAGATTTGCAGTCGGGTTACCATCAGCTAAGGGTGAGGAAGGAGGATATTCCGAAGACGGCATTCAGGACCCGTTATGGCCACTATGAGTTTCTAGTTATGCCTTTCGGAGTCACCAATGCCCCTTCAGTTTTCATGGATTTGATGAACAGAGTGTTCTCGCCCTATTTGGATCAGTTTGTAGTTGTTTTTATAGATGACATCTTGATCTATTCAAAGAACAATAGGGAGCATGCAGAACACTTGAGGATTGTATTGCAGACTCTACAGCAGGAGCAGCTTCATGCTAAGAGGAGCAAGTGTGACTTTTGGTGGACAGTATAGCCTTCCTTGGACACATAGTTTCAGCAGGAGGGATTTCAGTTGATCCTAGCAAAGTCCAGGCGGTGAGAGATTGGCCAATTCCGAGGACGGTGACTGAGATTAAGAGTTTTCTGGGACTAGCCGGATATTACGACGCTTTGTCCAAGATTTCTCTAGGATTGCAGCTCCGTTAACCCAGCTCACTCGGAAAGGAGAAAGGTACATATGGACAGAGGAATGTACTGCAGCTTTTGAGCAATTGAAGCAGAGGCTCATTTCAGCTCCAATCTTGAGGACTCCCTCAGGAAGAGGAGGGATGGTCATATTCAGTGATGCATCAGGAAAAGGCCTGGGGTGTGTACTCATGCAACATGATCATGTCATAGCTTATGCATCCAGGCAAATGAAAGACTCATGAGCGGAATTACCCAACTCATGACTTGGAGCTAGCAGCTGTGATATTTGCCCTGAAGATCTGGAGGCATTATCTTCTGGGAGATAAAGTGTTGATATACACGGATCACAAGAGCCTCAAGTATATTTTCTCACAGAAAGAGTTGAACATGAGGCAGAGACGGTGGTTGGAGTTGATGGCGGACTATGATATTGACTTGCAATATCATCCGGGAAAGGTCAATACAGTTCCAGATGCACTAAGCAGGAAGCCAGAGAATAGAGTGCTAGTCCAACTTACTCAGCAGAAGGAGTTGATTCAAGACATCATCAGATTGGACTTAATGTTGGTACAAGGAGTTGATAAGGCAGGACAGTTCATGACCTTGCAGATTCAGTCAACATTGATAGATGAGATCAAGGAAGCTCAAAAGGAAGACCCCAGATTACAGAAATTCCGAGCTCAGGTAGAGGCTGGATTGAGGACTGATATCTGTATTCATCCAGATGGTGCATTTATTTTGGTAGCAGACTTTGTATTCCCCAAGGAGAAGTTAGACAGAAGATCCTAGCAGAAGCTCACAGTTCAGCCTATTCCATACACCCAGGGGGGAAACAAGATGTATCAAGACATAAAGAAGCAGTTTTGGGGAATGCTATGAAGAGGGAGATAGCCCAGTATGTTGCCAAGTGTTTGGTTTGTCAGCAGATAAAGATAGAGCATCAGAGGACAGCTGGACTTCTACAACCTTTACCGATACCTGAGTGGAAGTGGGAGCACATCACCATGGATTTTGTCACGGCATTGCCTCGCAGTCCTAAAGGTAATAATGCTGTGTGGGTAATCATTGATCGCCTCACCAAATCAGCTCACTTCATACCATTCAGGGTAGGCCAGACAACAGAGGTTTTGGCAGACAAGTACATGAAGGAGATAGTTCGTCTACATGGAGTTCCAGTCAGTATTGTATCAGACAGAGACACAAGATTCAGATCACATTTCTGGGAAAGTCTCCAAGAAAGCCTAGGAACTCGTCTGAAATTCAGTACTTCATATCATCCTCAGACAGACGGACAATCTGAAAGGACTATCCAGATTCTTGAAGACATGTTGCGGGCTTGTATGATTGAATTCCAGGGATCATGGGAAGATCATCTTCACTTGGCTGTTTTCTTATAATAACAGCTATCAGGCAAGTATCAAGATGGCACCATTTGAAGCATTGTATGGAAGGAAGTGTAGGTCACCGATTTGTTGGGATGAAGTCGGGTGAGAGAGACTTTTGGGGCCGGAGATCCTGATTCAGACAACAGAGAAAGTCAGGATTATCAGAGATCACCTCAGGGCAGCACAGAGTCGGCAGAAGAGTTGGGCAGACACACTGAGAAGGCCATTGGAATTCCAGACAGGGGATCATGTGTTTTTGAAGATATCACCTACAAAAGGAGTAATCCGGTTCGGTGCTCGTGGGAAGCTTAGTCCGAGATATATCGGCCCATTCGAGATTTTGGACCGTGTGGGAGATGTGTCTTATCGATTGGCATTACCGCCATCGTTGGACGGAGTTCACAATGTATTCCACGTATCACAGTTGAGGAAGTATGTCAAGGATGATAGTCATATCCTGGATCACTCCGAACTGGAACTACAACCGAATTTGTCATATCAAGAGCAACCGATGGCCATTTTGGACAGAAGTGTCAAGACATTGAAGAACAAAGCCATACCATTAGTGTTGGTGTCTTAGAACAGACATGCACCAGGAGAGGCCACGTGGGAACGAGAGGATGTTATCCGTGAGCGTTACCCTCAACTCTTCACTTCTTGATTGGTAAAACTCTTTCCTTCTATCCTTCTCTACTGTTATCCTTCTTTGCTGTTACCTTTCACTTTATGAAATTTCGAGGACGAAATTTTTGTAAGGTGGATGGATTGTAATACCCCGTTCCCGGAATACGTACTTAGTTGCGTATTCAGTTTTTCGATCGTATTTTTCGATTTACTTCCTGTATTTGACCGATTTCAGTTTTAATCATTTTCCAATATTATATATTTTCTATGATTTTCTGGAATTTTCCTGAATTTAATTAAATATTTTCAAAACCGGTGTCGACCAGTGTCGCTGATCGATTCTCGGATTTTTAATTCACAAACAGTTAGGAATTTCTAGAAGGTCCTTTAGACTTTATTTCTTAGAATCATATTTTCTATCTAAATACTTTTTCTGAGAATTTTATGAATTTATGAAAATTCCAACGGAGTCGGTAGATAACTGATTCCGGGATTTTTAGTTTTAAAACCATAAAGTATTTCTTCAAACGGATTTCACTATGAGTCTTCATATATTATTCTTGATTTTTGGTAAAATTTACGAGTCGTTCCGAGATACTTGAATTTCGGACGATTTCGGTATTTTCCGAAACGTTTTCCGCATCCTCGACTTAAACCCGGGAATTTGTCTTTTCATTTTTAAATCCAAGAGAAAATATCTTCCCTTTTAATTTCTTTTCCTTTTTCCTTTTTCCTTATTTCCTTTCTTCCTCCACAACCACAAGTTTTTCTATTTTCCCAAAATTTCATCTTTTCCCAAAATTTCACCTCCACTCACTTCCACCAACCCCCTCATTTAATGCCTCTCTCTCTCTCTCTCTCCCATGGCCGGCCAAGTGGCCAAGAAGAGGGACACTCATCCCCTCCCCTATTTACACAAAACCCTCTCAATTACCTTATTTACACCTCCTTTACAAAATCAAAATCCTATATAAACTTTCCTTTACATTTCTATTACTCTTTTCTTCACTTCAACAAAGGATTAGCCTTCACCATCTCCTCCTCCATCTCAACCTCAACCACCTACTTCCAAAACATCACCTAGGTCATCTTCTCCATCTCAAGCAACCACCACTTCTTTGGATTGGGATCGTCCGCAACATCGCCAAGGATCAAGTTGGGGATATTGTCGACAACGATCTTTTCGGAACTCGTAAAGCCTCGATTTAACCGTTCAAAGTGAGTATTTTTACTCACCAAGACTTGTCTAATTCCTAACACACTTGTGTTCTCATATCTTGTATATTTACGTCTTCAAAATCATGTTTTAGGCATCAAACACAACCATCAGAAAATCTGTTCTGTATTCTGTTTCTAGACGATTAGTCGACTTAACCTAGGTATTAGTCGACTAACCCATCTACTTGAAACGTAACCTTTTTCTGGAACACAGTTTTAGTCGACTAGACCAAATTACCAGTCGACTAGAGACCCTTAGTCGACTACATCCTTGACCCTAGTCGACTAACTTTTCCCTGAAATAAATCCCAACTCTCTGTATCACAGACTTAGTCGACTTAAGTATCTGTTGGTCGACTTATAATCACTGTTAGTCGACTAACCATTCCACCTAGTCGACTAACTTTTCCTGAAACCAGAATCCAACTCTCTGGAACCCAGTTTTAGTCGACTAATCCAGACTGTTAGTCGACTTAGGACCCCTATTAGTCGACTAACCATTTCACCTAGTCGACTAATTCTGACTGTTTGCCTTAGTTGATTTCTTTTCTGAATTTGGATCTTATCATTGGTTCATGTGCTATGTATTATTGTTACTTGTGCTTCATGACTGATACCTCATGACATGTTACTTGATGGATCTTACTTCATATTACACCATGACTTGTTATTATATATTTCCACTTCATGACTTGTTAAATAGTGAATATCATCTCTTATCATGCTATCTCTTAAACCAAGCATGATGCATTCAACTTTTGTATAAAACGGACCAACTTATATTGGGTCGGGGGAAAACATGCGGATATCGATATGTGTTCGTGTTTACAGTGGTTTTAGGAATGTTGTGCAACTCATGTTCCGGTCTGACCTGTGGGCACCAGGGGACCGAGGGGAGTGCTTGCTCCCTCTTCCTGAATACTATCATGATAAAGGGCATACATAAGTACCTCCTGTTAGCCTAGCGGCTGGCTTCCGTCACCAAGCAACGGAACAATCCTGGACCGTTATCCCGGGCATGTACGGGATCCACTGTAAACATAGTTCGTCGATACAACCGCTGGTTTCCAATAACAACCTTGCTTTTCTAGGATATGGATCTATGTGCCCTGGGACGCTGGGTCACATAGCTAGATATCACAGTAAGACAAGTAATAATAAATAAGGACTTTAACTGTGGATCTATTGTATTCAGACTTTTACTCTTTATGCTTCCATTACTTGTTGATTTGTATTTATTATACTGTCTAACTCTCATGTTCTTGTCTCTTAGCCATTTGGCGGTAGTCTGTTCATTGTTGGGAGGTCCTGACTCCCTTGGATTGTATGTTCAGGTTCCGAAGCTTGGATCGAAGTGGAGCCATCCACAGAAGATCGAGCTTTCTTTAGTGAGCAGGCCGATTAGCTCCAGCCTTTGTGCCAGATCTCTCTTTTTGACTCACGGGATCTTCATCCTACTCGTGAGCATTTTGTGTTTATATTGTATCTTTTTCTTTTGGACTTGGTTGTGATGTAATGCACATGTAATGTGTAATACTTTATCATATCCTGTGATAGCTTTGTAGTTGTACTTTTTAAGTTGGCATATGTATGGATATCACGCTTTGTCGTGTACTCTGATCCTTGTTGTACTACATGCTTAGCGTATATACGTGGGGGCATTTCTGACCTACGTATATACGTCGCAGTGACGTCCCCGTATCCGTGGGATCGGGGCGCTACAGTAATAGCGGGCACCTTTGATTGTGCATGATGACATTCTGGGCAGGGAGACTGAACGTCGTCGTTAGGGATCTCAGGCATGCATGTCAGAAAGGATTCTGAATTGGCTAGCGCCTCTCTGAGTGCTTCTCTTGTTTCTTTCGAGAGGCGAAGGAGCTCGTGTATAGTGATACGAGCTGGGATATTGGCCAGCTGAGCCAATATAGCAAAGCGAAAGGGCGTATCAACCCTTGGCCTGGTGGTTTCTTCAACACGTGGTCGAATATACCTCCTTAGGCTTTTCTTTCCCTTTGGCTGGGATTGGAGTGGATGCTGGTACTTGTACTGACGTCGTTTGCTGTTGTATCTCGTCAGTAGACTTTTCATACTGCCTTAAGTATGATTTTCTGGATCGGGTGCCCGTTTGTTGAGGCGTATCAGCTTGCGCTGCGCAAGCATGCTTTTCTCCTTCGGAATCACTGAGGGAAGCCGATGTAAGATTGCCGTCGTCTGGCAGGATGGAGATGACATTGCAAGACTTGCCCTTTGAGTTGGGCTGCTTTGGATCCCGCTGTACGTCTTGGACGAGGTCTGGATGTATCCACATGACTTCTCCTGTCTCCAATGTTAAGGGAACAAGACCCTTATTGTTTTGAGCTGTAGCTGGAAGATGCTTGACTTCTAACCGTGGCGCAGGGATTGAATAAGTCTCGTCAGGAACTGTGATCTTCGGAGCTTTGCCGAACTCAAGAGTCACCATATTGGCAGTGACTTTCTTTTGCTCCGTCTTCAACGTCAGAACCCCGGCATCAACCAAGGCTTGAATTCTATCCTTGAGGACATAGCACTTGTCAGTAGGATGGTTGTAACGCCCCGATCCCGCAGGTACGGGGACGTTATGGCGACGTACATACGCAGGGCGGAAAAACCCTCACGTACGTACGCTAAGCCTCAGTACAATAAATAACCTCCATACAGATATGGGTCCCAGCATGAAATAAGTACAAGAATACCTGCGAAAATAGGTCAGCGATCATAACAGATATGACAAATAGGGACAAATAAGATAACAGAAATAAAGCACCAAGATACCTATGAATGGTCCCAATGAGGAATCTCCTATGTGACTCCAGGGCCCTATCTGAGAATACGGTGACTCGGGTCTCCAATCTGGGCACGCAAACCCAGGGTCGTCAGAAAGCGACCTAGTGAGTGGTAAAATGAAGGAGGCAGTAATATACTATAATAATACAAGCACGATACATATATATAATACATGATGTTGATATAATAAGTATATAATAAGCAATAGAAAAATATAAACATGTAAGCAGTGGAAATATATAAACAGGTCATCTTTTAATTCCATCACTACCTAACTGGTTATCATCGGGTCATGTCTCTAATCATGTTCAGGTTATATCAAAATTAATATTGTCTAGTGGTGACGTAACATATATGAACGTGTTAGTGGTGACGTGACCGAAGTGAACATGCAGGTGGGCATATGCTAACTAACCAGTATACGGTGTGGTGCATAGACCGTAATGATGTATGCAAGGTATACAGAAAATAGAATATATGCACATATGCATGAATAGTATGCCACTACAGAAAGTGTAAGTAACCTGTATCGGGTAAAGTAACAAATAGACATGTAACATGTTATCGGACAAATGATCAGGTACAATAATAAATACAACTATACAGTAGAAAATATGTATCAGGCAAGGGACAATAACAAGTGGTAAACATGTATCAGGCAAGTCATGATATTTATACAATAGTAGCAATCAGTACCACCTGGTATTATAATCACTCTCTTTCAGTGTCCCATACCACTGGCAGTTCATACTGGAGCCCGCACTCCAGTCGAACTCATCCGGACATGGCCTACGGGTACCATTATCCAAACGAGAGAATGACCAAATAACAAGTGTTCCCGACGTCACTATTGTGTATACTGTTTTATTATGTTAATTGGAAACCCATGGTCGAGGAGTTCTTATCGGGTGGATGTATCCGTGCATACTCGGGATCACGGCCTTAAACGGACCCCTGGCTGCTGAGACCAGGGCCCTCCGCTAAGAGGGGAGCACGAATCAAGTAACGGGAGCTCATGGAGCTAGTGGTAGGTAGCACTACCGTCCCCTGCAGTGGGACTAACAATATGGATCCAGTACATCACCCGATAAGATCTAATCAACCGTCAAGTCTCCCCCATACCCAATTTAGCTTTATATACAATGTAACAAGAACAAATACAGTACATGATACGGGTAACATGATAACTGGACCAGAGCTCTGTTGATAGCGTAGAACAATATAACGGGAATCGGGAACAATATATCGGGAACAATATAACGGGATCAATAGATGTGGAAGTCCACATATCGCATATCAACAGCTCGCATGTTCAGTAACAGGAATATCCATATCAGTAACAGGAAATAATCATGTACATGAATACAGTAACATGGATCAATAGTGCATGTACCATGAACAGGAATCCATATGACAATAATAGAGGAAGCATACATGCACGTGCAACAGTGATACGCCGAGAAGCTATATAATGATGATCACAATATATGAGATGGCGGTAGTCTGGGAAGTAGTGCATATGAGTAACTGATGTGACGTGTCATAGTATCGGTGCAACATGTACAAGCAATACCAATGGGCAGTGTCTAATATCAGGTACCGTGAACTACCGTATCCGTGTAATGATGATAACAATAATATGATATGTGAGACTTGTCTGTGTACTAGTAAAATCCGTGTAACATATATGCGTAGCACTAGTACCTGTAATAACGGTAGTCTGTGTATCATATAGTACCATGTCTTAAGGAGTCTAGCATGCATATCTGGTGCCAGTGTAGTGTCATAGTATCTCTGTGGGTCGGTATACATATAACGTGACTGTGTTACAATACATGTCATAATAGTGTACAAGAATATGATGACATGGTGGCCAGGGTGTCAGTGGCTGTGCAGGTATAATGATCGAGTCCAGTTGTCTACGACGTATGTCTTGTTACTATGATTACCTCATCTCATTAACTAACCAATCAGTCCATTTACTAAATCAGGTTTTATTATGTCTTAACTGCAGGGATTACAATAATTATCATGATTTACCGATAATCATGTTTTATTCTTAATTAGGCAGCCAACCAAGATATTAATCATGATAAAATTATAATTTATAAAAGGAAAACACTCACTAACTGGCTACAGGACTGTAGCTCTCGTTCCCACGATCGCAACGGATCCAGAATCGTCCAAATCGGAGTCCGGATGCTCCAGTTATCGCCCGAATACTAAAATAAATTAAAAGGGGTTAAATATGTAATAACTGAAAATATTCAAGGGGCTAATTGTAATTTTACAGGGGCCTAAAAGTAATTTAAAATATTACAGGGGTTAAAATAAAATTGTACCTTAACGGGTCGGGTTTGGGTGTAAACGGGTCGGGTTTGGGTTGAACCCGAACCCAAACCCAATTGGGTTTCTCCCCCAAGCGCCTGGCGGCAGCAGCAGCAGCTGCCGCCGCCGCCCGCGGCCGCTGCGGCTGGCGCGGCCACCGCCGCCCAGCCGCGCGCGGTGGCGCAGCCGGCTCCCCAGCGCCGGCGCCGCTCCGGCGATGCTCCGGCGCCGATCTGACCTTGCAGCGAGAGAGTGAGAGAACAGTGGGGAGAGAGGGAGATGGGGGCCCCTCCCCCAACACCGGCCCTGCGCCGGCCGGCCCACGGCGCCGCCGGCGCCCGGCCGCCGTCAGACCACCGGAAAAAAGAGAGAGGGACATGGAGATTAAAGGATCACTGGCTGGTGCAGCCTTTGAGAGAACCAGAACCAGAATCTAATCCAGAGAGAGAGGAGAGAGAGAGAGTTTGATTTGAGAGAGAGAGAGATAATTGTGAAAGAGAGAGAGAGAGAGGTTTAGAGAGAGAGAGTTTGGGAGAGTGAGAGAATAGAGGAGAGAGAGAGAGGAGGGAGGATTTAAAAAGGGAGAGAGAGAGGCGGTGGGTATACAGTGAGGCGGTGGAGAGGAAATCGCTGGAAAGAAGGAGAAGAAAGGAGAAGAAAAGAAGAAAAGAAAGAAAGAAAAAGTTAAATAAAAATAATATTTTATTATTATAATATTGGCTCAATATTCGACGATCTCCGAACAGTACCCAAAAATTACAGAAAATAGAGAATAATACGCTGAGACGTAATATGAAGACGGTTTGTCAAAACTCAATCCGATTTATAAATTAAAAATCTCAAAAGCTGTCGCCGATACGGGCTACACCGGTTTGGCCGGATTTTCGATAAATTCAGAAAAATCCCCAATAATACCCTAACGTAGAGAATATGATTCTAAGACACTTGGAGAAAGCGGATTCTCAAAATTCTACTCCGTTTGTGAAATAAAAATAGTAAAGCTGATTATCGGTATCGGTCGACACCAACTACGGAGATTTTCCAAAATAATCCAGAAAAATTCCAGAAAATCTTGAAAAATCTCAAATATTAGAAAATGATTTTAGAAACTGAAATCAGCTCAATCGGACTACTACGGAGGTCAAATCAAATTTGTACGTCGTATCGCGTACCGATACGGTGATACGTACACGGGGAGCAGGGGGTTACAATGGTGGACCATCCTGTGGTAGAGGCAGTATTTAGGGTCGTTTGTGCGCCCTATCTCATTGGGACGCCGTGCATCTGGCAGCTTCATTTTGTTCCCTTTGTGGAGCAGATGGAATATGGTGACCACCTGATCGTCTTTGAACGAGTACTGCTTCGGAGGGAACTTGGGCTCCTGATTGTTGAAGCCACTTTTCTTGGCCTTCGACTGCACATCTCCGGATAACTCCACAGACATAGTCTCTTTGCCTTTAGCTTGAGAAGATTGCGGTAGGTCGCTACGCCCTTTGTTGTTCATCCCCCACTTGCCTCTAAGGGCGGATGGTTCGAACTTTTTAGCCGACTTCTCGGCTATCTCAGCTTGTTCGACTAATTCTTTCCAAGTGTGGGCTTTAACAGCCCCCATGCGAAATTCCACTTGGTCTAGGAAGTTGTGTCTGCATGTCTGCAAGAGCATGGGTAATGGCATCCCTGCTGGGCACATCAAGGATAAGTTTCTGAACCGTTCAATGTAGTCACGGACAGATTCGCCCTTCCTCTGCACAGTGGAGAGGAGCTTGTCCATGGTTACTTCGGTATCGTCCTCATAGAAATGAGAGAGGAACCGAGTTTTCAGATCGATCCAGGAGTTGATAGATCCCGGGGGAAGACTGCGAAACTAGTCAAATGCCACCCCCTTTAAGGTGCCAATGAATAGCCTAGCCATGATGGCGTCATTGCTTATAACATTACCAGTCTGAGACCGGAAATAGTAGATGTGCTGATTTGGCGAGCTCTTTCCATCATAGGTATGCAGCGTTGGCGGTTTGAACTTCGGTGGATACGGCACTGAATCCCACTCCAGCGGATAAGGACGGACTGCCCCTACCTTCTTTAATTCATCCCTCTGAGCCAGGGATGCGATCTGTGCTTGGAGACCCTTAAGGACTTCGGCGTCTAATGAAGAACCCTCCTTGGATTTCTCCGGCTTTGGCTGCTCATTGCTGAAGTGTTCCTCTTCATCGTGATTGCTCCCGGCATCGTTGTCATTCCGATTGCTGAGGAGTTGAGCAAGCATCTGTTGAATATTATCCAAGGCTTCTTGCTGGGTTCTGGAAGTTTGCTCCTGAGCTTCCAGGCGCCAACGAAGGTCGTCGTTGACGTTATCAGCCATATTGACTGATGCTCTGTCTGTTCGTACTGAGCTAACTGTCGCCGAAGAGGCATACCCACTGTCTTCATCTTCTCCGTCCGATGATTGGAGTGATTTCCTGGGCTCTGACGAGGCTAGGGCCGTCGAGGAGGAAGGCTTTCGTAAGTGTAGGGTATCGCTACCCTGGATCTGGTGTTTCGGAAGACACCTTCTTCATGCACCAAGACTTCGCCTAAGCCTGGGTTGTAGTCTGGATCTGGGGACTCTTGTCCTCTTCCGGTCATGTTGACGGATGCGGAGGGTAGATCTCGCGAGATGCTCCTTTTGCGATGTTTCACCGGGATTTGTACCGATAGTCGATCAAAAGCTGACCGTCGTCTTGGAGGCGTGGTGGAAGTTGGTCCCAGCCGGCAATGGACCGAGTGGAGTGTCACCAGCTGACATCCTACTTGTCGACAACAGGGGGAAGAGATTTGTCTATCCGTCAACAATTTCCTCAAATCGAACCCGGTTGGGTCCCTGTAGTCGAGCGCAAGGGTTCTTTTGGATAGCTCATAGGGCGATGTCCCGCTTCTTTTATCCCTGCAGACGGGATTAGCACTGAATAGTGCTTTGGTTCTAGCTTCGCCATTAGACGCGAACTTAGTGCTTGACGCACTGGAAAGCGGAGCATGCTGCGGTGCTTTACCCGCTATGCTGCTGCGAGGGTAATTAGCCTCAGATAGTACTTTGGCTTCGGTTTTGCGGCTATGGACCCTGCGCGTACGCTGTGGTACGGTGGCTTCGCTCATGAGAACGAGGCCGATGCGAGACATCGCTGCTCTTGAATTGGACAACGGTATGATTGTCGTTGTAACTTTAGGATTGGAGCAGACAGGCATCTTGCCTTTTTCCTCACGGGAGAGGCGCGGTTTAGGCGTAGCTACGCCTGAAGCTTCGGCCGGAGACTTCTGTTTAGGCTCCATACCCGCCTTGGTAGAGGAGACTTAGGTCCACAAGGAACCTGATTAGCCACACACGAGGCTGAGGGGTGTTGGCAGAATTTTGCTTCCGGTTTCTGCTTTGAAACCTTGGTCGTGGAGACCTTCCATGCTTCCGTGCTCGAAGCATTGGGCCACCCCCAGAGAGGACTTCTTCAAATCTTCCTTGATCGAACTGAACCACCAAGTTCTCACAAGTAAAGGAATCAGACTGCGGACGTGCTTCCTTGTTGCGCTAAATAACCGCAGTAGGTTCGTAGAGAACCTTTTCAGTCTCCGTAGAGACTTTCCTTGAAGATTTAGCCAGAAAGGCTCTGGCTTGTACCGGCTTTTCTGAATTCAGAGTTAGACCCGAAGGTCTGTTCGTCGCATTGCGACACTTGATTCTCGGCAGTGGAGAATTTCTTCCCCAGCGGAGTCGCCATCTTGTTTTCCATTATGTTTGCAAAGGGGGAAAACTTACAATAAAAGTTTGAGGAGCTAAATTACAAGTATTCTTAAAAAGATTACAAGTAGATCACCTCAGAGATTCTGGAGAAGTGTGCCGATAGGAGTCTGGTCAGCGCGCAATCACTTTGTCCCTTTGACGATGCGAGCGATGAGATTCCCTTCTCACCTGGTTCGGGGAATCAGAGAACAGAAGGTTGGTAGAACCCTCTTACTGCTTCTCAAAATCGCCTTCAATAAGGAATTCCTTCTCGCCTGGTTCCGGAGATTCCTTGAGAAGAAGAACGATGTTAGGGTATCAACACCCTGGTTAGAGAAAGCAATTCTCTAAAAGGTCTCTGAATTCAAGAGCGCACGGTGCTTTGTGAAGAAGTCTCTGCTTGCGGAGTCTTCTCTCTCGATTGATCCACCTATATCTTTGTACCCCTGGTGGGCTATTTATAGGGAGAGCAAGGGTATAATCGTCCCTTGAAGATATGGAAACAGATTGAATCAAATCTGTTTAAATCTGGAAAGTAGCCTTGCTGCGAGGCTAAGATAGCTTCTGCGGAGCTAGAATTGGCAGGTCGGTTGATCCTCTTGATCTGTTTTGATCCTTTCCATAACGTTGGAGGATTTCCCCTGATCTTCTTACTCGTTTTAGAAGAGTCAAGAGATTGTGGCAATCAATTGCCAAATTTGATCTCCGATTTGATCTTAATTGGATTTGATCTGATTGGATCCGATCTCATCCGGAGATTTGATTGGTCAAAGGTTGACCGTGGCAGATTAATAGTGGCGCTGCCCGCATTGAGCTCGTAGCGGAGCTAGACACAGTTTCTGGCGAAGTCCGAAAGAAACCTTTGGCGGAGCTGGAAGTCCTCTGTGGCGAAGTTTGCGAGTCAGCTTCCTGGCGAGGCTTTGAATGGCTTCAAGGCGAAGTCGAGTGATATTAGCCTCTCAAGCGAGGCTATCCCTTTGGGCTCATGCAATGCTAAGTGCTAGCATCTTTAGACCTGCTGAGGTCTGTTTAGAAACAATCTGGATTCACCGTCTGCTTGCTGGATCAGTGGAATCCAAGTTGCTTCCTTGTCCCTCGGAGATGGGTGAAAACTGGTCTTCAGCTCGTCTGTCACTTGTCTTTTGTAAATGTCAACAAGTTTAGACATTGTTCGGACCAACAAGAATCTTGTCTTTTTTAAGTGTCAACAATACTGTTCTCTTAAGCTATTATTGTGGACAGCTCGGATTGTGCGTACTCAGACGATGGAGACATGAGGTATATATGGTATATAGATGAGGATTTTCTTGTTTGGATTATCCCCTCAAGATATCAATTTCATGAATCTATTTACTGAGCCCGTGCAACTAGTTGTCACTTCTATATATCTCATTCCTTGATGCCTCTTTCATGTTCCTGTATGTTTGTGCTCATGACACAGTTTTCAATGCATGCTTTCTATACTCGGATTTATCAATACACGCGTGCTTATCCCTGCACCCCACTTGGCATTCACCATACCACTCGTTGGGGAGTTTCTGATTCCCCTGGATCCTCATGTCCAAATTTGGAGCATGAAGCTTATGGATCCCCTAGTTGCTGATCAGAGTTGCGCAGTGGAAGCGTGGATCATCGACAGACCGTCTGAGGCCCTATCCTTCCAGGCCTCCTTGCTCGACTCTAGAGTTTTTCTGTTATAACTCTGAGCCTTCTTTCGTACAGTTCATAATTGTATATCTTTTTATATTCTCGCATTTACGCCTATCAGTGATGTAATATTCTTGTAATATTGTGTCACATCCTATGATAACTTTGTAATTGTACTCATATGTTGGAATGTATAATACATCATGTACTTTCGTACTCTTATTCTTGCCTGTACTGATGCTTAGCGTATATATGTGAGGGTATTTACGACCTACGTATTTACGTCACAGTAACGTCTCTATACCTACGGGATTGGGGCATTATAGGCATGTTCGGCCAGATCTAGCCAAACTGGCCTGGGGGTCAGCGAGAGGGGAGGCCGAAGGATGGTGGAAGGGGGAGGCCGGGGAGGGTGGAGGAGTAGGGTAGGAGGCCAGGGAGTGGGGAGCGGGGGGAGGCCGGGGAGGAGGGGAGGAGGGAGGGGTCAGATTCACCGGAGGGAATGAAAGGGAAGGAGAGGGAGAGGAGAAGAAGAAGAGGGTAGTTTGGGTTTTTTTTATTTTTTTTGGGGTGCCTTCATCGCATTTGTGGGTGCCTTAATCACTGGGGTGCCTTCATCACATTTTGGGGTGAAAATATCCGCTCCCTAGTACAAATGTGTCATTAATTTTTTTGACATTTTCACCCTTGGTGAAAAGTTCAAAACACCCTCCTCTTCTTCCTCCTTCCTCCCCTCCTCTTCCTTCCTCCTCGACCTCCTCCCTCCTCACTCCCCTCCCCTCCTCCCCCCTCCCCGGCCTCCCCTCGATCTCCCCCTCCTCATCCTCCCCCTACCCCTATTGACACTCAAAAAAAAGATAAATCTCAGACATCTCTTCAACAGTCTAAACGATGTCTAACTTGTCGATATTTACAAAAGACAAGTCGCAGACAAGCTGACGACCAGTTTCTACCCATCCCCGAGGGACAAATCAGCGACTTATACTTTACTGATCTAGTGAAGCAGACAGTAAGTCAAGGTTACCTTTGAAGAGACCTAAGCAGGCCTAAGATACTAAGTTAGCTCAACACTTAGCCTTGCATGAGCGCAAAGGGATAGCCTCGCTTGAGAGGCTAAGTTTGTCTAGCTTCGCCTTGAAGCTCTTCATGGCTCTATAGAGAGCTAACTTACAGTTTCGCCTGAATCTTCTTGATAGCTGTGCAAGAAGCTCTTCATAGCTCCACAGAGAGCTAACTTACAGCTTCGCCTGAAGGTAATTCTACCTTCGCCTGAAGCTTTCTTGATAGCTTCGTATGAAGCTCTTCATAGTTCTACAAAGAGCTAACTTACAGCTTCGCCTGAAGCTAATTCTAGATTCACCAGAGGCTAATTATAGCTTCACCTGAAGCTCTACACAGTCGCACAGAAGGCCAAATCCTATCTTCGCCTGAAGCTTAGCATAGCTCTGCTGAGAGCTTACTTCTACCTTCGCCTGAAACTTGGCACAACTCCACTGAAAGAGCTAAATGCTTAGCTTCATCTCCACTGGCTAGCCCTGCATGAGGAGGTTAGCCTCGTCTCCACTGGCTAGCCTTGCATGAGGAGAGTAACTGCCCCACTAAATTAGTGGAGGGAGTTAATGGGTAATTACACCCATGATCCCTCATTAAGAGGAGACAATTAAGAGAATCATAACTCCCTATTGAGCCTATAAATAGCCCACTAGTCTAGTCTCAGGGTCTTGAAGAGATTCAAGTCCAACAGGTTTTTTGAAGAGCATAAGTTTCTTTAGTGGCTTCAAAGATTAAGCCAACAAGGATCTACTCTCTCGCTTTCAAGAATTCAGAGAATCACTTCTCTAATCTTACAAGGATAAATTCAGGGTGCTAATACCCTAAGATATTCCTCTCTCAAGAAATCTCCGGAGCCAGCCGAGAAGGAATTTCCAAGCAGCAGCATTTGAAGATCGATCGCTCGCATCGTCAACGGGACAAAGTGGTCGCGCACTGATCAGACTCCCACTGACACACTTCTCCAGAAATCTCAGAAGAGATCTACTTGTAATTTTTTTTCTTTAATTACTTGTAATCTTCTCCTCAATTTTTTTTGTAAGTTTTCCCTCATTGATTTCAATGGAAAACAAGACGATGACTCCGTCGGGGATTCTATTCTCCACCGCTGAGAATCAAGTGTCGCAATGCGACGATCAGACTCCCAGGTCTATTGCTGAAACATTGGTCATTCACTTTGATCAAGAGAAGTTCAAACAACTTCTTTCTGGGGGTAGCAAAAGTCCTCTACATATGCGCAAGCACAGGGAGGTCAGCGTAGCCGGAGCCCCTCTGGTTACCTCTTAGAAGCAAGTCTATGTTGAGACAAATAAGGCTCTCTGCAAGCCTATTACAGTCTCAAGCGAGGCCCAAAAGACTCTATGCGAGTCTAGCACAGTCTCAGAAGAGACTAACATAGACTCGCGCCAGCATGTTAATATTATGTGTGAAGCTATAAAGGTTCCTCGTGAACCTAAAACAGCCTCCGCTAAGGCTATGTGGATCACAAAATCTGTAGTCTCATGCGAGGCTAGAGATAGATCTCTAGACTCAGCTTCCTGCGAAGCTAAAATAGTCTCTGACTATGAGACTATTTCAGCTCTTCACAGAGTTAAGCCCCGCCTATCATGCGAGGCTAAGACTAAAGCACTTTGTGCTAATAGCGAGGCTACTGCAGCCCCGCTTACATCATCAGCACTATTGGGCAGTGCTAGGCTCGCCGCTAGTGGCAAAATTAGAGCACTAAGTGCTCAGATAACTTTATCATATGAAGTTAATTTAACTCTTTGCAGAGTTCAGCCTCGCCTATCACGCGAAGCTAAGGTTAGAACACCTTTATGTGCTAATTGCGTTGCTGATTCAGTGTCGCTCTCACTGCCAGCACCTAGTGCTAAAGTTTTTAGCTGTGAGGTTAGGACTAATTCACTAAGTGCTAAGGATCTTAATCGCGAAGTTAAAAAGGAAGCACCACTGATTGTTAACAGCGAGGCTATTTCAGCCTCGCTCAATGGAGGAGCTCTGTATAGTAAAGCTAAGCTCGCCTTCAAAGGCAGAGCTAAAACAGCAGCTTCGCCTTGCGAAGCTACTCTTTCAGGGGAAGCTATCTTAGCTTTGCCTATAAAAAGAAGGTTTTGAAGGCTAAGCTCAGGGTTTCTCAACCCAAGCGGGCTAACATTCAGTTTCCCCGAGTCTCCGTGTTGGATTAGTTGGATCTACGTAACACAGACTTGCGAGATTATCTGAGCAACAAGAGGAGATTCCGCTCCAAAGAGCCAGTTCACATCTCGCCAGCCCAGTGCATACAAGCGGAGTGTCAACCTGTGATGGTACATTTCGTCCACTATTACTTGGGGCCAATCTCCATAATTTCTCCTCCAAGCTAGCAATTGGTATTCAATCGGTTGTCAGTTCAAACTTCTGAGATACTCAAGTCTCAAAAGAAGAAGACAGTGAAAGTGCCTCACCTCGTAGTTGCCTCTGTCAACATGATAAGCAGGGGAAGGGATCTGCTACAATCTCAAAGAAGGAAACAGGGGGTTTACACTCTCTCATTCAGTTCTCCAGGGCCCGACTATAGCCCCGGCTTAGGTCAGGTTCTGGTCGAACAAAAAGGTGCCTTTCAAGATACTCATTCCAGGGTAGCAGTACCCTATAATTACGGACAACCTTCTTTCTCAAAAGCTATATTGCCAGAACCATTGAGACACCACTTCCAATGGTCCAATGATGAGAAAGAAGCCAGCGGCTACGCTTCCTCCGCCACCATCAGCTCTTTGCAGGCAGGGTTTGTATCAGCCAACATGGCTGATAACAACAATGATGATGATCTCCGTCGTTGCATGGAGGCACAGGAGTAGACTTTCAAGGCCCAACAAGAAGCTTTGGATAACATCCAACAAATATTGGTGATTGTAACACAATATTGCATATTTTACCACATAATCCCCATGCATATTGCAAATAAATACCTGATTTTTACTAATCTTCTCTATATTTTTACAGGTCTACACTCTAATGGAGAGAAAGCCAAATAATCCTTTAATTAGCAATAATTAAAGTGATTAATTTCAAAGCTAAGATAAAGCCCAAATCTAATCCAGAATCCAGAGAGATCCGCGCAACAAATGAAGATTCCAGAAAGTCCACGTGGCTGAACAAACTTGTAACAACCCACAACAGAAAGCTGTTGCGCAACGGCCGCCGTTTTGCCGCGCCTTGCCGCGCCCTGGCGGCAGATCTGGGGCCGTTGAGCCCCAGATTTTGCGCCAACAGACTGGGTTCTGGATCCTTCTCCTGGGGGCTATAAATACTTCACTTGGACCTGCGAGCAAAGACTGAACAGAGAAGAGAGAGATTAGTGATGAGATTTGTATTTTGTTAGTTTTTGTTTAGAATTTTTAGCTCTCTATGATCTTCTTCTCCCTAGATTTCATTGCAAAAGAGAGTTGTATGAGAGAGAGAGCTTGTATCATCAAGGAGTGACAACTTGAAGCTATGCAAGGATTGATCCATTCTCTACTTCTCTACTTGAGCTTGATTCTAGTTTGATTGCTTTCTTTACTTGCTTTGTTTACTTTCTTGCAATTTAATTCATGCTTTGTTTTTCTTTTGTAATGGCTTGTAGCTAATTCTTTCTCCATGTACTAGCTAACCACTACTCTTTCTAACTACTAACTCATGGGTGATTGCTTTAATTCATCTTGCAAGTTGTATGGTCTTCTCTTCTCCGATGGGTTTTGTTTCATTTCTTGGCAAGTATCTTGTTGTAATTCTCCATATGATTCATGTGTGCCTCATTTAGAGCCTTGTCTTTGAACAAGTGCCTTGATGGAACATGGAGATGGATCACCAATATGCTATTTGATGTACAACTTCTCTATGTCCATTATTGAATGTTGTATGTTCTTCATTTGCATCACTTGAGTGTATCTCTTTTGATTCCATTATTGAAAGTCTATCTTGTAGACCGATGACCATCTATGGAGGCTACAAGACAAGTCCAAGAATGATCCCCCATCATCCTAGTGGGAAGGTAATTAGACCAACACGCAAGACAAATGTATGCCGATGAATCAACATGAGGCACACATTCACTATCACGGAGTTTAGTAAGTCTTTAGCAAGGTAGTAAGGTTAGCTAGTCATGGTTTTCTTTTATTCAAAGTCTTTTTAAAAGTTTTCTTTCTTTAGTGTAATTACCAAATCTACTCTTGATTTCTTTCCCAACTATTTCCATCATGAACATATCCATCCATTCTTTCATTTCTTTTTCACTTGATTCTTTATTCTTTTAAGCATAGAAGAATCTTCGTTTTACATCTTCACTTCGATCCGTAACGCTTCCATCGCTAGCTCTCCCTGAGAATCGACTCGGTATAGCTCTATGCTATAACGGAGATTGGAAAGGGTATATTAACCATTTCAAATACATTTGTGGAGTGATCTAAGCACTTGAGGTTGTTTCTAAACCTTAACTCTCTTTCATTTGAATATACATTGTGTGCTAACAATACTTTTTTCCTCTACATTTACATACACCTTTTTAATCTAAACAATTGGCTCAGCTCCTGACAAACTGGAACAATGATAACACAACTGGTAATTGTTGACACTCTAAAAAAGATAAGATTCCTGACTGGCCTGAACAATGTCTAAACTTGTTGACATTTACAAAAGACAAGTGGTAGACAAGCTGACGACTAGTTTTTACCCATCTCCGAGGGACAAATCAGCAACTTGGACTCTACTGATCCAGTGAAACAGACAGTAAGCCCAGATTGTCTTTGAAGAGACATAAGCAGGTCTAAGATGCTAAGTTAGCTCAACACTTAGCATCACATGAGCCCAAGGGGATAACCTCACCTGAGAGGCTAAGTTTGTCCAACTTCGCTTTGAAATCGTTCAAAGCTTTATTGGAGAGCTAAATTACAGCTTCGCCTGAAGTGCTCAGTTAACTCCGCAGAGAGTTAGCTTCGCTCGAAGCCACACACAACCGCGCAGAAGGATATTCGGTAGCTTCGCCACAGATGTTATCCAGCTCCGCTGAAGAGCTTTCTTCTGACTTCGCCAGATGCTCCTTCTAGCTCCGCTGCGAGCTCGACGCGACAGCTCCGCTGCGGGTCTTTTATGTGAAATCACCTAGAGGGGGGGTGAATAGGTGATAGTGCTAATCTAAAAACTAAATGCGGAAATTAAAACTAATTTGCAACTACACTTAGTGCAACCAACGAGTGTAGCCGAATTCCCCGTGAAGGGCTCTGGACTAACTCCTCTTGATTCCTCTGAATAAGAGTTGAGGCGCTATAAGAAGCTCTCGTGGTTAAGCACAAGTGAGGCACACAAACACACAAGCATACAAGAGATATGACAATATGAATAGATGCAAGGCACAATAAAAAAGAGAGAGAGTTTAGAGTCAATGGATCAAACGCAAACACAAAGATATGTTCCGAGGTTCGAGCCCCTAGCTCTACGTCCCCGCCTTCACGAGAAGGATTTCTAATCCACTAACTTGTCCACCGAGGACTCCCACCGAGGGAACCTCCACCGAGGAGGATTTTGTACAACCGGGAGTACCGAACTCCTCTCTCAAACAATACAACCTCCACCGAGGCAAACAATCACCACCTCACACAAGAGGGGTAGGCCCGTAGCCAAACAATCACAAATCACCTCTACCGAAGAGGGATACAAACCAACACCAACTCCACCTCACCAAGAGGGAGTAAACCACAATCTCAACCTCTACCAAAGAGGGAGCAAACCACAACCCAAATCAACCTCTACCAAAGAGGGATATCAACAAAGCAAGGGTTTACAACTTGGTGGTATCTTTCAACCACAAACAATCTCTTTTCCACAAAACAAAAGATCCTAAATAGATAGGATAGGAGATATAGCTCAAGTGTGGAAAACTTAGAGTTTGGAAAACAAAAACTCAAAGAAAAATACTTGGGAAAACTCTTTGTAAAAGATAGAAATGAAGAACAATACAAATCTCCCAATTTTTCTATTTTCTTTGATTTTTCTAAAACCCTAAAACAAATATAAAGATAGATCTTTTGGCTTTAAAAACTCTTTGAAAACTTGCTGGAATAAACACTAGAGAGTAGGAATTTTTGGCTCTAAAAATCTTGGAGAAAACCACAATCAAATGGGGTATATATAGCCCCAAAATCTAACTAGCCGTTAGGCTGTATTTTTCAGCCTGAACAGCTGGCGGTCGACCGCACGGTCGACCGCCAATGGTCATATTTATGACCGTTGGAAGCCCGCGGTCGACCGGCCGGTCGACCGTAGAGAAAAACAGAGAGCAGAGCTCTCTGGTCCGGTCGACCGCCCGGTCGACCGGCCCATGTGCCTGGCCAACGTGCACAGGCTTGTGCACGTCGGTCGACCGCCCAGTCGACCGACTCTGGGGTACAGTCGACCGGTCGGTCGACCGCCAGAGCCTGTCAGGCACTGTTCTGGGTCAGAAAACAGGGTTAAAAAATATTCTAATAAATCCCATAAATCTTCTAAAATTTCACAAAAATAGTTTTATCATTTTACATTGAAATATAAACTTGTGTTAAAAATTTCAACACAAATTTCAAACATTTTGAACCATTTTTGTGTCTTACAAATTTTATCAAAAACCAAAAACTGTATTTTACCAAACATGGATTTTTCAATAGGAAATCTGATTTTTCCTAAAACTCATTTAAATACAAAAACATGATACTTAAACACATTTAGGCATGTTGCATATGGACATAGGTCCAATATACATGAAACATATACATATCATAGTTTTTGTCTTTAATTCCAAAATAATGTTTTGTTAAAAATACCAAAACACTAAAACACATGAATAGGTATATCAAACTAAGTTTGTATAAGTCATCTAAGCATGTATGTATATAGAATACATCTAATATACATAAAAACAAAGTAAACTTATTTTGATCTACTATTCATGAAAACCAATATCCAAAAACATAAAACTTGTGTGTGTTGTGAACTTGAGCATATCAACTATCTAATCTTTACAAATGGATCTAAACACACTAAACTATGGATACCTAAGTCTTCTTGACGATCTTCAATCTTCAAGTCGACTCGATCCAAACCGTGATCCACGAGCGAGTGCAATGAATGATCTTGATGCTCAGGCTCTGGAATCACCATGTGAAAGCTTCCAAACTCCTCTAGTTGAAGCAATCACCAACTAATATCTTGCTAAATGATCTGAAACTAAAATCACAAGATTATTAGTAACATAACTACATGAGTTAATCATCATCAAAACTAGAGTGGAAGGCCTCTGGGCCAACATTATGGTCATCTTTGACCAATTAAATCTCCAGATGAGATCAAATATATTCAAGATCAAATCTGAGATCAAATTTGGTAGTTGTTTACCATAATCTCTTGACTCTCCTAAAACAAGTAAGAGGATCAAAGGAGATCTTTCAATTATTTGAAAAGAATAAAAACAGATCAGGAGATCGACGCTACTCCTAGCTTCGCAGAAGCTGATTCTAGCCCCGCAGTAAGGCTACTTCCCAGATTTAAACAGATTGACTCAATCTGTTTTCAGATTTTCAATGGACGATTATACCCCTGCTCTCCCTATAAATAGCCCACCAGAGGCATACGAGGAGAGGGGTACAAACACACGCATAAGAGAGTACGCACAAGGCGTAGAGGCTGAAAACAGAGAGAGACGGCTAAACAGAGATCTATTCTCTTGCTTCCAAGAATTCAGAGAACTGCTTCTCTAATCAGGGTGCTGATACCCTAAGATCTTCCCCCTCTCAAGGAATCTCCGGAACCAGGCGAGAAGGAATTCCCAAGTGGAGGCAGTTTGAGAAGTAACAAGAGGGTTCTATCAACCTTCTGTTCTCCGATTCTCCGAACCAGGCGAAAAGGGAATCCCATCGATCGCATCGCCAAAGGGACAAAGTGGTCGCGCGCTGACCAGACTCCTATCGGCACACTTCTCCAGAATCTCAGAGAAGATCTATTTGTAATCTTTTGTGTTACTTGTAATTTAGCTCCTCGACCCCCTTTTTGTAAGTTTTCCCCTTTGCAAAATCAATGAAAAACAGTAATAATCATGAAAAATGAGGAGAACAACAATAATGAACCTTCCAAGACTGATTATTCAAATGAGAGCTCTTCAATCGATGCTGAAGTGATCAAAGGTATCCAAGCTCAGATAGCATTCCTGACCCAAAGGGATGAACTGAAGAAAGTAGGGGCAGTCCATCCTTACCCCTTGGAATGGGATTCAGTCCCATATCCGTCAAAGTTCAAGCCACCAACGCTGCACTCGTATGATGGCAAGAGCTGGCCAAATCAGCACATTTACTATTTTCGATCGCAAACCGGTAGTGTAGTTGGTAATAATGCTATCATGGCTAGACTATTCATTGGCACCCTGAAAGGGGCAGTATGATTGGTTCAGGAGTCTCCCCGCGGACTCCATCAATTTATGGCTCGACTTGAAAACCTGATTCCTTTCCCGATTCTACGAGGATGATACCAAGGTGACCATGTACACACTCCTTTCAACAGTCCAGAAAGAAGGAGAATCTGTACGGGATTACATAGAGAGGTTCCACAACCTTTCTCTCATGTGCCCTGCAGGCATGTCTTTGCCTATGTTGCTTCAAACATGTTGGCATAACTTTCTTGACAAAGTGAAAGTTCGCATGGGAGCCGTCAAAGCCCACACTTGGAAGGAGCTTATTGAACAAGCCGAGATAGCTTAAAAATCAGATAAAAGGTTTGAGACCCCCAAAAGCAGGTGGGGAATCAACGGTAAAAGCTACGACACAGCTGAATTTTCTGATACATCAGCATTGAAAGTATATGGAGGAACTCGATCAAAGAAGGGCAACTCCTACAGAACTTCAGAGCATCAGAGACAATACTCGTTCAAAGATGAACATGTGGCGACACTTTTTTCACTTGCTCAATAAAGGCAACAAGCTCAAGTTGCTAGAGGTTAGATGCCCAGACGAAGTGAGATGAACGAATGATCCCAACTATTGTCTTTTCCATAGGATGGTTCATTATCCTACTTGCAGGTGCAATGTCCTTAAGGATAAAATTCAAGTGCTGATTGAAGCGGGTGTTTTGACTCTGAAGTCAGAACATAAAAAAACCATTGTCTAACTCTATCCTAAAAGGGAGTATGAATGTAGTCAACTCTACTTTCAAAGCCATGGGTCTTATCCCATCAACGACTAAAGTAATGGGACTCAAGCTAGTTCAAAGATAAAGGCAAGTCTTGCAATATCTCTCGCAGCAGATGACACCGCACCAGTAACTCCTCTCAGCAGCTCTGAAGAGAAGACAACCGTCTCAGCCGCTATTTGATAGCCGACAGGCACTAGGTCTGGCAAATAATACTTGCGACAATACAAGCACACCCCCGACGAGACATAACAGTCAATGATATCGGAAAACGCACAAGGGGTTGGAATATGTCATTCCAACAACCAAATGGGGACAACCTTTCGTAGTAGAGGCAGTCTACTCGAGTGGAGCTTATCGCCTAGCAAATTCAAACAGTGATACGCTCCTGATGCCAATCAACGACAAGTGCTATTCATGATCACGTTAACACTATACCTCTGATTAAAGAAGTATTATACATGATCATGTTAACATTACACCTCTGATCATCAAGTCGGACTCGTCTGACTGTTTAATCTTCTCAAGGAGTCCCTTTCCATAAGTGAAATCAATTTCAACCATCTCTACATTCTTCTTTCGGCAAATCAATTCGGCTTCACGATAATCTTGAATGAGCTGAATTCATCGAAGAAGGTTCGTGATGCATCCTTGTAGGACTTTCTAATGTTTTAACATTCATGTTCAGATGTGACTAAAGTCTTGATTATGACGAATAAAAGTGAAACTCCACGAGGAATCTCGACTTACTCGATATATTCCCTGTGAAGTTTGTACTCTATATCTGGACACGAAGATCAGCTGAGAACCAGAGTCTTGATGAATAAAAGGTGACACTCCACGAGGAATGTCGATCTACCTGACAAATTCTCCATGAAGTTTAGACTTAACTCTTTAATCCTCAGTGAGATTTTAGAGGTCACCAGTGGAATACAGAAATATTCACTTCATGTGATATGATCTGAAACCTTCAGTGAATAAGGCTAGAGGAAAACATTAGTTTCTAGGCCAAATATAAAATCCTTAACAACTCATCATGCAGAGGGGAATAGCATGGCTAGCCCAACTCAAACGGTAATTGATAAAGGCATACCAAACCTGTTGATAACTGAGAATTTGCTAAAAAAAACCTAAGGGACCTGATCCCGATTTTCCCATCAAAGTCCCTACCAATTCCCGTCCATGGAATGGTAGGACCATAAAAGGCTGTATTCATTTTCCCAATGAATCACAAATCAGAACTGTCATGCTTAAAGCTCACGCGTCTGACAGTAAAACCTTTTGAGTATCCCGGTGGATCTTGTTAATATCCCAGTAGATCAAACTCCACTTGTCATTCTCTTTAATAGAATGACAGGACCACTCAAATTGCTGTTATGTTCAAATAGCTCTAGCAGTAAATGAATCCTTGTCAAGTTAACATCACATCTCTAACAGGTTGCTTTACAAATTCCCAAACCGAGAAGCTGTCATGATCACTTCTGACAAAATCTCCTTCTAATTTCCCAACAAAAGATTTGTTTGTTACGTTAATGATCACCTCTGACAACTTTTTAGGGAATAATCCTTTCGCTATCGAATCTCCATAGAATTCTTTATGTCACGTTAATGATTACCTTTGACATCGTAGAGAATGCTAAATTCTCTATAACCTCTTATGGGATTTATTTTCTAACTCCCCAGCGAGTTTCTGATAGACTCCCCTCGAAATCTGTTATTTCCCTTTTCAGTCCTCGGTGGACTTTCCTGGTTTTTCACGTTAACAATATACCTCTGATAATTTCTTCCAAATAACATCCGAAGGAGATACCAATTTCCCTACGGAGTTTATGATCAAGTCATATTTTTCCTAGTGGAATTCTTTCTTTTTACCGTCATGTCCAGCTTGTCACCTCTGAACTGTATAAATTCTGAGCTTGGTGGTTTCTCAATCAGTTATGTCCATGTTACCTCTAAACTGACAGATAGCCAAGTCTCATCTTTCAATCTATTAGGGACTACTTTACTGTTATGCACAGTTCGCCACCTCTGAACGGCAGGACTTTGAGTCTAGTAACTCCCAATTAGTTATATCCATATTACCTCTGAACTAACAGATGCCTAGATTTCTCCTTTTATGGTACTCTAGCTGTCATGTCCATTTTAACACCTCTTAACAGACGAATCCATAGCTCTGTTCTCCTTTCTCCTGTCAGAGCGGGGAGTTCTTGCTACCAAGTTAATATGACTACCTCTGAACAGCGAATTGCGAGCCTGGTGTCTCTTAGTTGGTCATGTCCATATTACCTCTGAATCGACGGGTGCCCAGATCCAATTCACCTTTGCAGTCCTTAGTGGGCTAGCTGCTAAGTTAATACGACTATCTCTGGTAGCGGATTCGGAGCTTAGTGTATTTTAGTCTATCATGTCCAGTTTATCACCTCTAAATAGACGGGTCCCTAAAGCCGGGTTCACCTCCATTTTATCATCATGTCCAGTTCACCACGTCTGAATGATAAAATTTCGAGCTTGGTGGCTTCTCAATCGGTCATGTCCAGTCAATTATCTCTTAACCGACAGATAGCCAAGTCTCACCTTTTCGTTTACTGTTATGTCCAGTTCGTCACCTCTGAGCAGTAAACACTCCAAGTTTGGTAATTTCTAATCAGTTATGTCTAGTTCGTCACCTCTGAACCGATGAATATCTAATCTCATCCTTTTTGTCGTTATGTCCAGTTCGTCACCTCTGAACGACAAGGATTTGTGTCTGGTGATTCCTAATCAGTTATGTCCAGTTCTTCACCTCCGAACTGACGGATACCCAGATCTAACTTTTCAGTCCGGTAGGGACTCTTCTTGCTGTCAAGTCCAGTTTATCACCTCTGAACAGCGAATCCCCTTTCCATCGATTCCTAACCTGTTATGTCCACGTTACCTCTGAACAGACAAATTCTTAGATCTTCTCTTTTTTGTCCCTAGTGAACTCTCATACTCAGACTGATTTTATCATGTTCCTAACCTCTGAATAATTTTCAGTCACAGTTTTAATTTCTTTCGGGAATTCTACTTGGTGAATGCTTCCCCTTTTGAACACCTGAAGCAATTCAAAGTATTTCGAAATTCGAACCATCCCATTGCGGATTTACAAAAAATTTGAAGGGGGTTTTGTTGACACTCAAGAAAAAGACAAAATCTCAGACAGCTCTTCAACCAGTCTAAACGATGTCTAACTTATCGATATTTATAAAAGACAAGTCGCTAACAAGCTGACGATCAGTTTCTTCCCACCCCCGAGGGATAAATCAGCGATTTGGACTCTACTGATCCAGTGAAACAGACAATAAGCCAATGTTGCCTTTGAAGAGATCTAAGAAGGCCTAAGATGCTAAGTTAGCTCAACACTTAGCCTCGTACGAGCCCAAGGGGATAGCCTCGCCTGAGAGACTAAGTTTGTCTAGCTTCGCCTTGAAGCTCTTCATAGCTTCATAGAGAGCTAACCCCCGAGGGATAAATCAGCGACTTGGACTCTACTGATCCAGTGAAACAGACATAAGCTAATGTTGCCTTTGAAGAGATCTAAGAAGGCCTAAGATGCTAAGTTAGCTCAACACTTAGCCTCGTACGAGCTCAAGGGGATAGCCTCGCCTGAGAGGCTAAGTTTCTCTAGCTTCGCCTTGAAGCTCTTCATAGCTTCCTAACTTACAGCTTTGCCTGAAGCTTTCTTGATAGCTGCGTATGAAGCTCTTCATAGCTCCACAGAGAGCTATCTTACAGCTTCGCCTGAGGTAATTCTAACTTTACCTGAAACTAATTATAGCTTCGTCTGAAGCTCTGATCGGGAAAAAACCACGCACAAAAAGTGTTGTTTTGAAAAGTGTGTGCTTTGGCTTCCTCAATACTTTTGTTATAGGATAGAGGCTAAACGTGTCAAATCCATAAGGACGGAAAGCGATAGAACCTTTACCGGTCTATTCACGTGTGTGTTAACGGTTCTTCTATGTTTTAAAGAATGAAAAAAAAAGAAAACAAAGAATGAAAAAAGAAATGTACGATAAAAACAAAGAAGTGGGAAACATAAAAGAGAGGGTATTTGATATGTTTGTATTGTTTCTAAAATAAAGTAAAAAAGAAAAGAAAACCCATGGCTACTAACTACTAATGGCTCCACTAACTATGCTAACCTCTCAGTGATAGTTACCTCACATGTATCCTTGGCCATCACTGGTCCGTACTTCAAGAGCCTTTTAAAGCATCACCCATAAGATCACTTTCACATCCAACTAAACCACAAGTGCAAGCTACACTTAAATCATCAAAATTAAAGTAAAGCAAGCATGGAATAAAGTAATGTTAGCTTGTTAGAGAGTTAGATGTTAGAGTGTTATAATCCATCATCACGAGCCATCAATGGTTCTTGCAAGAGCAATGCTAAGTAGAGGCTATTAGATTCACGTAGACTATCAAGTAAGGAGTTAGCAAGTTAGTGGTTAGTAGTTAGTTGCCATGAAAGAAAAATTAGCTAAACATGTAAAGAGTTAGAGAAGAAACAAATAGAGATAAAGAAAGAACCTTTCATAGAGTGTCACCCTCCATTACAAGAACTTTCTCTTCTATCCTATGATAACTCTCTTTCCTATTACATGATCTATAAAAATGAAAAATACAAAAGAAGAAGAAGAAGAAGAATAAAACTACCCTAAGGAGAAGAAGTTTCCCTCAAAAACTCTACTCTCGGGAAATCCCAAGGCATTTATAGGCCAAGGGGGCACCAGGAGGGTGTCATGGGGCTGCGCGTCAAATCTCGATGCGTGGCTCCATGATACGGCCGCGAAAACGCGCCGTACTTGCGCCACACGCGGTGCCTTCTGGCACGCATTGTCGGTTTCCCTGTCGGTTATACCCCATGATTTTTAAATATGTGCACCTGGTTTTGACAAAACTACCTTCCAAAATCAATGGCTATATGTGTTTGTTTTAAATCACCAAATAAACAGAATTTTTGGGTTTCTTCTTCATTTTATGCCATAGACCTAGAAACATACAAGAGAGGTGTTATTAACAGAATTTAGTATTGAATAAATATGAAGATGTGGTATGAAATATGTATATTTAGAGACTAATCATACCACCACACCTATCTTTTGCTCGTCCCGAGCAAAACAGAAAAACAAAGAAAATTATTGCACCACTTTCGCAGGTGACGCGATTGCACTGAGCATGTGCAACAAGCCATTAAACCTCTAGGTTACCTCTAGAGGAGGAGTTTTGTCTCCTAAGGGTTTTCAGTGGATTACACTCACAAAATCCATGAAGAAATAAACCAAATGTTAGTATTTTGAAAACGCATTTTGAAATAGAGAAAAGTGCTGAATTATTTTTGCGAAAATTTAAGGGATCCAAGGTCATAGGTTAACTAGAAATTATTCTTCCTTAAACTAAGTCTAAATACAAAATCTTGCTATACATTAAATGTAAGAATTTAAAATTGAATTGATTCTTTGATCTATTATAAAACTCTTAGAAAAATATGCACTTCCTGAACTGTGAAGATTTTGGGATATTGACTCAACTTTCATACCATTTATTTGTATATATTTATTTTTTTCTTCCCTTAATTTCTTAGGCTTTCTTATTTACCGGGTAGTGAGCCTTTAACCGGTGACTCCCAAATCAGATGATTTTAAGGCACCAGATGAGAAAACATCTCTCGGGCTTAAAGACTCGAGTAAACAAGGCCACAAAACAAAGAGGATTATTTTATTTTTGTCCACCGTTTTAGGCTGAATAATCATACTTCCTGAGGCATAATTACCCAGCTTTAATAAGTATTTTTTATTATCAAATTTATTATTATTATATTTTATGGCATTTTTCAGTCTTTATTTAAATCCCAAAAAAATTGCGTAATTGTGAAGTGCTTATATCTAAGGAAAAAATTTAAGATCAAATTATCTTTCCAATCTTACTTTCTCATCCTAAAATTTAAAAAAGATCTATTATTTTGACTCGGTTTAAAATTCATAATTTTACGCCTTCCTAATTCCTAAGATAATCTTAATTTTCTTAAAAATATATCAAAGCTATTTCTCTTATTTCACAAAGTTTTGTAAAAAGAAAAGAAAAGATTTTCTATACAAAAGAAAAATCTAAAAAATTTCTAAAAAGAAGTGTAAAAGAAAGAAAATTTAAAACTAATATGTTAGTAAATCCTCCCCCACACTTATCTCATGCATTGTCCTCAATGTAATGTGAATGTGTATATGCATGAAACAAAATAGGGAAGAAAAAATTACCTCAGGGTCGTGGCTCGGGTGGTGGTCTGATTGGCCCACGAAATGCGATCCAAATCATATATTGTGGAATTCATAGGAACTCACCAATGACTTTTCGAATATAACCCAAAAAAGAATGATGAAGTGAATGGTCTTATTTAAAAAATTATCCCCACCCAATTTTTAATTTTTAAAAATAATTCTTGAGTTATTTTGTTCAACACATTTGTCTAACAATGAAGCTTGATTTTGGGAGATGATTGATTTGGACTCAAATGGAATAGGAACAAAAACCGATACCAACACGAAAATTTGACTCAGATCAAGTCTAGATTCAAAAGGGAGAGCCAAAATTGGTTCAAAAATGGGATCCAAACCAAAGAATTGATGTTCACACACTTTCTTCATCAATGAAGTGTGATCATAAGATATTGATGATTCAATTTCACGGTGTACTGGTACAGAATTCAATGTTGACTCCAGAATATGAAAAAAATTTAGTAAAGATACTGGAGTCATTATTGAATCAAAAAGTGAAATGGAATCACCAACATGAGGTTCAGGATCATATTCATGTTCAATTTCAATTTCAGGAAAGGGATAACTTGCCAGAATATCAATGCGACTTTTAAAACTTAAAGTTTGGTCAAGTTCAAATGTGTGTGCTGAAATTGAATCTTGGTTTCCAAAATAACATGATTCTTGAGTCCAATTGATAGAGTTAGGGATATAAGGATTGGTCAAAGGTTGACAGGAAAGATTTTTCTCATTCTCATTGATCAATTCACTCATTATTGAGTCTAATCTACTGTGTAACGGTCCCAGGTTTAATTACCTCAAAATTTCATGATCATCAACCTTATTGCCCGCTAATCAGGGTATACTAAAGGAGTTTCAGCAGCATCTCCTCTGAAATATAGACTCCATCTCAATACAATAATTTAGATTTCGGCTAACATCAGCCTACTTATAAATCTCATTTCATCATTTAGTTCATCCCAAGGTCCATCAAATAAACATATACATAAGAGTGCTTCCGTGATATAATATTCTAACTCATAGTGACTAAAAACATCAGAGTTTACAAAAAGATTCACATTCTACAATAAGTACATACGTTATCTCAGGAGAACATCCTTCAGTTCTAAGTTGAACCTTCGCCTTGCCGTGACCTGAAAATATCAATCTGTGGTGGGGTGAGCTCAACAGCTCAGTAAGTGAAGTCATTCAAAATAAAGTTTGTATTGTACTACCATTGAACTTCAAGTATTATGCAGTTAAGCGATGCCAAAAAATCAGTTTCAATACTTTCTACTTGTGGTGATACTGCAGCTTATGAATCATAGACTCTTTCTATTATCTGATACTTCCTATATGTATTCTTCTGTGTATACGTGACCAATATTTCATTATCATACAATCTCAATGATTTTGCAATACTTGACCTACTCGTTAGTCTCTTATAATCACCTCTCCAGTTTCTAGTTTGTAACATGTTCGTATTTCATATATATAGTCATGATCACAACACAACTCTTAGAGAGCCTAATCTTACTCACTAGATTAGTTACAGTTTAATATTACACCTACCGCAATATACATATGACATCACACACTACTCATGATAGTATCCAATTGTAATTGTGTTCATACATGAAGAAATACGAGACACACACATCCATATACTGGATGCCATAACAATCATATCCATATATCAGATATCATAATCAATCATATGCATATACTAGGTGTCATACCTATTAACATCCATAATTCAGATATCGTAATAATCATATCCATATACCGGATATCATAAATAATCATATAATATATTAGGTGCCATACCTATTAACATCCATAATTCGGACTTAACCATATTGACATACCTGATCAACATAAATATAATCTCAACATGCATACATGATCAACATAAAATATGATCTCAACATGCATACATGATCATCATAAAATATAATCTCAACATGCATACATGATCATCATAAAATATAATCTCCCCTTCGATCACCTCCGGTTCAACCCGGTCCCTTCCTCCGATACGTTTACCACGTATTATTCTCCCCTTCGTCACCTCCGGTTCAACCCGGTCCCTTCTTCCGATACGTTTACCACGTATCATAACATGTAAATATCATATCCTTCATGTAATAACCACATGCAAGAATTCATGAGACAATAATAACATAAAGGATTCACATGATTCCTACTTTACATGATGCCAATATTAAGATAGACATTAACATGTATGAGTAACAATTAACAACATGCAAACCTTTTCAGGATAACTAACATGTTATATCATTCCAATATATGTGTAGCCAAATATATGCATGAAGTCAAGTATGATGTTCATTCATAAAACTATTTCTTTTTAAGAGGCATGTGTTAGACTACTATGCATACACTAACGTGTCGATCATGCATAATGTAAGCATACATCTTAATGATCCCCAATATCTTACCGGTCAAGTTCTGACTTGTAGTACCAGTATTCGCTTCTCCTAATCATAATACTTATTCACCTTTTATCATTTAATTAACATTCTGAATTTGTCATCATTTGCCTCTTTTATCCTCAGGCAAACTGCCTATTGGGTACAACTTAATTTAATCCACAATCTTCTCATTACTTCTAATACAAGTGATAGTTACACGACAATTCTGATATTAATGAATTATTACACTTTTGATATCATAATTATCCTTTATTTCAAGTAAGGACTGGTTTTAGTACTTTTATTTGGTACAGCCCAAATTTACCCCAGGTCCTACCAATACTGGGTTAACGCTACTGACTTCTATACAGTATGTTTGTTATTGTTTACTTCTATCTTCTAGTTCCAAACCACACAGTCATTTACTAGCCAAATCATCATCTGAATTCGCATATGAATCAAATCACACACATGTACATGCGTACACATACACATATCACTTACCCATACTGGATTACTAATCTCATTGACACGACGCTCAATCTTTCGTCTGTATTACTAACTTTCAATTATTAAGGTAATTATCTAACTCGTACCGGTTAGATATAATCAGTGTCATTATAAAGATGTGACTTCCAAGCTTAATAGGGGATTCCGATATTCTGCTAAATCAATTACAAGAATACTTGAAAGTCTCTGGTGTATCGAGTAGGCATACCAAAATACTAGTTCAATACTATCGGTATTTGTTTTGTTGATATCGAATTATCTATCATAATCGATATACTTATATTAAGTTGTCAGATTTACTCAATACTGACTCTAACAGGTTTTCACCAGTTTAATTACTCACTTGATACTTATACACCATCATCGGTCACCCATTATCTGATAATCATCCGACTTGATCTTATTCAGTAGTTTTTCATTAATAATCATTAATCGCTAAAAGTACAGTATCCACTTATGTGTTCTGGTTCAAAGGTTTTATTCTTCCACGTCTCATTGGGTTCGATAAATCTTAGTTATTTATCTATCAAATTGCTTTCAGTTGCTACCAATTAATAACTTAATCGATATATATAATATGTAGGCCATCAGCTGACATTTGATGCCTCAAGTGTGCAAGTTGATACACGTAATCACGTTATGAGCGTATATATCATGAAACACAACCAATACGAAAACAGTATTCACAAGATCAATACTCAACATACTACATAACATTTGCGTATCCCGTGTACTTGGCTTAACAATAAGCTTTTGATGTTCAATTTATTTATCAAGCATGTCCGGTAGTACTACGAGTTCAGTTACTCTAATTCAATTCATTATCAATTACTTTGATCAGTTCCATCATTATCGGTTCACGTTCACAATTGCTAATTAACCGAAATGTCCCGATCCCATCCGAGTTATCAATATTAACAAAATCTTCAATAATTTAATCAATACACTATTTCTATCATACTGCATCAATTACATATATCTCAATTGACAGAGTTTTCTATATCACGGTTACATCGAGTTACTCGAAGATAATTTCTAATTTCATTTGCTTAGTTCAATCCTAATATCAACTTAGGATTCTTCTTATACCAGTATCAATATAATCGATTCTATAATTATCCAATCATGGTTGATGGGTCTCAAGTGATCTTTTATCTTAACTGATTTCTAATTATCTCTTATTAATAAATAAACAGTCATGATCTGTAATCGATTTCCCATTGTCACTGTTTAGTCTACTCACTGGGTACACCGGTGTTAACCAACCACCATCTGATTATTATTATCCATAACTATTACTTTCATAACGGATTGGACATCACTTGCATATAATATCAATCTTCACTTAACTATCATCACTATATTTTAATAGTCAATACACATGCAATCACGGTGTTTAATAAAATCGGAGGGATACTTTACCCACTTAATGATTTTCAGGTTAAGTCACTTCAATATTCATCACAGACAGATAGATGACATCAGCTGAAGATTTATACTTAACAATTTCTATCAAAGCCCAGTGTTTAGTCATTCGGTTCTAAATTCTAATAAAGACTCGCAGCATATACATCATGTTCAGAGAGACACACGTATAACTCATGTGGTATTATCTATGTGCAACCATTTTAATACCCTTACAGACTCTTAATGGTCATGTTATACGAACTTTAAATAATAATTCTCAATTTGGTATCATACCTGTATTAGGTTCTCACACACATATACATAACATATCCGTGATTCATTATTCGGATACTCTATTTGGATTTCGGTTCCATAACACCAATTCACTTTTACAATAACTGTCGTAATCATCTTTTTAATGACGTAATCTCTTAGTTCCAATGAATCCATATTATCAATAATTTCCCAATAACAATTATTTCTAAATTGGGGAAAAATAAGATTTAAGTTAGAACTTCCACTCACCGGGTATGCCGATAATTTTTGAACACCCAATACCTATACTGATATACCAGATGTGTAGCTCTCGTTTTCATGATCACAACGGCTCAAGAATCGTCCGAATCCGACTTTGGATGGCCAAGATATCGTTCGGAAACCAAAACCAATATAAAAGGTTAGATACGTAATAACTGAAAATATTCAGAGGGCTGTTTGTAATTTTTCAGGGTCCCTAAAGTAATTTATAATTCCACATGGGCTAAAATGAAATTTACCTTATTTAATGAATGGGTTGGGTATATAACGGGTCGGGTTTGGGTTAAACCCGAACCCGTTATGGGTTTCACCCATACACAGCAGCCGCAGCAGCAGCCGCTGCTGCTGCTGCTCCTCCTCCTCGCGGCGCCCATCGCCGCGCCTGCGCCGCCGCGCCCGCCGACGCGGCCGCCCCGCCGGCGCCGGCGCCCCTGGCCGCCGGGGGCCCCACCGAGAGAGAGAGAGAGAGAGAGGTGGGGGCTGGTGCTTCCCCCCTCCCCCACTGCCGGCGCCTGGCCGCCGGTCAGGCCACCGGGGGGAGAGAGAGATAGAGAGAGAGAGAGAGGAAGATGAGAGTGAAAGAGAGAGAGAGAGAGAGAGAGAAAGAGAGAGAGAGAGAGAGAGAGAGAGAGAGAGAGAGAGTTTTTATTTCTCTCTCCCCCACCTACTCCCACCTACTCCCATACATCCCATACCTCTCATACTCCCCTTACCTCCCATACTCCATCAATCAAATCTTTATTTTATTTATTTTATATATTTTCATTTTTCTTTCTTTCTTCATTTTCCCAACCTATTTAATATAATCAAAAAAATAGGTATGAATATCAATACCCGGTATTTATACGAATATTTCATGCAGATCCATTCCGAGATTTTCTATAATGAATCACTGAAATTTATTTAACACAGAAAAAATATTATAACCCAATAATATTACTTTAACTCAGAGTTTACCAATCCGGGTGTTACATACTGATAGGTCGGGTAACAAAATTTTGAGTCTGAATCATATCTTCCATACTCTTTACAATTGGTTCTTCTTGAAAAGGTGAGTATGGAAGTTGGTTTTAAAAATTATGTTGAAGTCGTGAGTCTATCAGATTTTGCGATTGTTGCTTGGACTCACGCAAGAGTTCCATATTCATTTCCAGGATGGATGGTTGTTTATTTTGAATCGGTGCGACTGAAAAAGATGAGTATGACTCTTGAAAATTTAGTTGAGATGATGAATCCAACATATTTTAAAATGTTGCGCTGTTTCACAAAAGAATTCCAAACTCTTTTCTATCTTAGATTTTTCTTCAATTGGATATTCTAAAAAGGAGTATATGATTTTGATGTGGGAAAGATTGTGAATTGAGTAAATTTTGAATTTGTTGTTGGGACTCAAGCGTGACTTACATACTCCTTTCCAAATCGGATTTTTCTTCAGAGGATGGTTCTGAAAAAGGAGTATAGTAAGCAAAATCAGGGAATGAATATTGCGAAAATTGTGGACAAGGTGGCTGAAAATTTGACTCGGGGAAGGTGAATCTCCATGAACTCCATGAAGAGTAGAAATTATTTAGAAAATCTTGGTTATAGGATTGGGAGTATGGGTCATAATGAGTCGGATAATCCCAGTCCGGCCTATATGATTGGTTAATGTTGTACATAGCCGGGTTGGAGTTATCCGAGTCAAATGAGGTCGGGGTGAAATATGGATTCATATTAGGATAGAAAAAATTATTGTTGTTGAAATCCATATCACAATTTACAAAAAAAAACAAACAAATAAAGAAAAAGAAAAAGAAAAAGAAAACAAGCCTATACTAGGGTTGACATAGACCTAGACAACTCCTAACTGGTTAGTCCACGGCGGTACCTTGTAGAAATTTGACCACAAGTTAATCGGTCAGGTAGGGGTAAGACTAGTAGGAGGTATCGGTGCCGGAGCAACGAGCCTAATTATTCCAAACCACTGTTCTTCGAGGTTTTGCCTCTCAATCCCCAACATTTGACACCGATTTGACAAGAGTCAAACTCTAACAACTTTCCCCTTAATTCAATCTCTTAAATGAGTCCGAGATATCCCTAGGGGCCAACGTCTAGCAAATTTTATTTAGGCTTGGGTTATGTGAGTGAGGAGGTGATTTTTGGGCTAAGGAGGGTAATGACTTTCCCACCTTATCTTATGTTAGGTTTTTGGTGTGCAATATAGATAAGAATGAACACACAAAGCGAGTAAATCATCCACGTGTTTGTCCTAACTGTATGTAATGTAATATGTGTTGGCCCAGAGGCCTTCCACTCTAGTTTTGATGATGATTAACTCATGTAGTTATGTTTACTAATAATCTTATGTTGTTTAAGTTTCAGATCATTAACCAAGATATTAGTTGGTGATTAGCTTCAACAAGGAGTTTAGAAGCTTTTCATGGTGATTCCAGTGCCCGAGTATCAAGATCATACCTTTACACTCAGTGGATCACGTTTGGGATCGAGTCGGCTTGAAGATAGAAGATCGTCAAAAAGACTTAGGTATTTTAGTTTTAGTTTAGTGTGTTTAGATCCATTTGTAAAGATAAGAATAGTTGATATACTCAAGTGCACAACACACACGTTTTATGGTTTTTCAGTTTTTAGTTTAACCGATATTTGTTTTCATGAATAGATTGATCAAAACAAGTTTAAATGGTTTATATGTATAGTAGATGTATTCTAGTTATACATGCATGCTTAAACTTCTTATACAAACTTATTTTGACTTTCCTATTCATGTGTTGAAAAATACATGTTTGATAAAATAAAGTTTTGGTTTTTGGTAAAACTTTCAAAACACAAAATAGTCTAACTTGCTTGATATTTGAGTTGAAATTTTTATCACATGTTTATATATCAATGCAAAATGTTAAAACTATTTTTGGAGATTTTAGAAGATTTTTAATTATTTATTAGAATATTTTAATATATTTTTCTGACCCAGTTTCTGACCCAGAACTGTGCTGAAGGCCAGGTCGGTCGACCGAGCCAGGATCCAGTCGACCGGGCGGTCGACTGACGTGCACAGACCTGTGCACGTCTGCTGGCAGACACAGTGGGCCGATCGACCGGGCGGTCGACCGGACCAGAGAGCTTTGCTCTCGTATCTGGGCGGTCGACCGGGCGGTCGACCGGGATGCCCCAACGGTCATATTTATGACCGTTGGTGGTCGACGGCCGGTCGACCGCAAGCCTGTCAGGCTGACAGATCAGCCTAACGGCTAGTTTTTGTTTGGGCCTATATAAACCCCATTTCTTTGGGATTTTGGCTAAGATTTTTAAGAGCAAAAATTCCTACTTTTCTGAAGTGTTTTCACAAGTTTTAAAAAGTGTTTTAGAGCCTCAAAGTTTTCATCTTTATTGTTTTTCAAGGGTTTTGGAGAATCAAAGAAAACTAGGTTTTTGGGATATTGTTTTGGATTTTCAATTCTATCATCTACAAGAGATTTCCCAAGTAGTTTTTCTTTGTTATTTGCTTTCCAAAAACACCTTGATATCCACTTGAGTTATATCTTCTATCCTATTCTATTAGGATCATTGTTTTGTGGAAAAAGAGATTGTTTGAGGTTGTTGTAGCCTCCAAGATTGTAAACCCTCATTTGTTGGTTGCTCCCTCTTTGGTAGAGGTTGAGGTTGTTGATTTGGGTTGTTGTTTGCTCCCTCTTTGGTAGAGGTTGAGATTGTGGTTTGCTCCCTCTAGTGAGAGGTGGAGTTTGGTTTGTATCCCTCTTCGGTAGAGGTGTTGGTTGTTGTTTGGCTACGGGCCTACCCCTCGGTTGTGAGGTGGTGTTTGAGAGAGGAGTTCGGTACTCTCTTGTTGTACAAATCCTCCTCGGTGGAGGTTCCCTCGGTGGGAGTATAGTGGATTAGAAATCCTTCTCGGTGAAGGCGGGGACGTAGAGCTAGGGCTCGAACCTCGAAACATATCCTTGTGTTTGCGTTTGATCCATTGTCTTTCTAACTCTCTCTTTACATTTGTGTTGTGCATCGTTCATTTCATTCATATCATAGTTGCTTGTGTTGTGCCTTGCATTATTTCATATTGTCTATATCCATTATATGCTTGGTTGTTTGTGTGCCTCACTTATACTTAACCACAAGAGCTTCATATAGCACCTCAACCCTTATCTAGGGGAATCAAGAGGAGTTAGTCCAGAGCCCTTCACGGGGAATTCGGCTACACTTGTGTGTTGTATTAAGTGTGTTGCAAATTTATTTTAGCTTCCGCATTTAGTTTCTAGATTAGCATTATCACCTATTCACCCCCCCTCTAGGTGGTTTTCAATATGTACACCTCGATCCAGATCACAACAACAAAAGAACAAAATACAGTATATTGGAACGAAAATTGACATGTGCCTATATGCAAATGTCTAAACCATTTTAAAACATTCAATTACCGTATTTTAGTTTTTAATTATTACAGTGCACAGGTAATCTAAAAAAAAATAGCAGCATAAGATAGCAATATACAAAATTTTACCCAACCACACAACAACTTTTGAAGTACTTGCTCCCTGCTTTCTTGAGCAGGGAGATGCAAGCAAGTGTGAACTTCTGCAATGCTAAAAATTTGACCTGCACACCAAAAGACAAAGAAGAAAAGTTAACAAAAATGTGAGATCAAACTGTTCCCATCCCTGGTAACGACGCCAAAATTTGATCAGGGAAAACTGTGCACAAAAAGTGTTGTTTTGAAAAGTGTGCGCGCTTTGGCTTCCCCGTACTTCCGTTATAGCATAAAGGCTAAACGGGTTAAATCCACAAGGACGGAAAACGATAGAAGATTTACCGGTCTATTCACGTGTGTGTTAACGGTTCTTCTATGTTTTAAAGAATGAAAAGAAAAGAAAAGAAAGAATGAAAAGAGAAGGGTACGATGAAAACAAAGAAGTGGGAAACATAAAAGAGAAGGTATTTGTGATTTTTGTATTATTTCTAAAACAAAGTAAAAAAGAAAAGAAAACCTATGGCTACTAATTACTAATGACACTAACCATGCTAACCTCTTAGTGATAATTGCCTCACATGTATCCTTGGCCATCACTAGTCCTTGGTTCAAGAGCGTTTCAAAGCATGACCCATAAGATCACTTTCACATCCAACTCAACAATAAGTGCAAGCTACACTTAAACCATCAAAACTAAACTAAAGCAAGTATGGAATAAAGTAATGTTAGGTTGTTAGAGAGTTAGATGTTAGAGTGTCAGAATCCATCATCATGAGCTATCAATGGCTCTTGCAAGAGCAAGGCTAAGTAGAGGCTATTAGATTCATGTGGATTATCAAGTAAGGAGTTAGCAAGTTAGTGGTTAGTTGTCATGAGAGAAAAATTAGCTAAATATGTAAAGAGTTGGAGAAGAAGCAAATAGAGATAAAGGAAGAACCTTTCATAGAGTGTCACCCTCCATCACAAGAACTTTCTCTTCTATCCTATGATAACTCTCTTTCCTATTACATGATCTATATCTTTTTCCTATTACATGATCTATAAAAATGAAAAATACAAAAGAAGGAAAAAAAAGAAGAAGAAAAAGAAGAAGAACAAAACTACCCTAAGGAGAAGAAATTAACCCTAAAAACTCTACTCTCTAGAAATCTGGAAATCCCGGGGTATTTATAGGCCAGGGGGGCACCATGAGGGTGTCACGGAGACTAATCAAGCTCTTCATAGCTCTACAAAGAGCTAACTTACAGTTTTATCTGAATCTAATTCTAACTTCGCTAGAGGCTAATTATAGCTTCGCCAGAGGCTCTATACAGCCGCGCAGAAGGCCAACTCTTATCTTTGCCTGAAGCTTAGCATAGCTCTGCTGAGAGCTTGCTTCTACTTTCATCTGAAGCTTGGCACAACTCCGCTGAAAGAGTTAAATGCTTAGCCTTGTCTCCACTGGCTTGCCCTGCATGAGAAGGCTAGCGTCGTCTCCATTGGCTAGCCTCGCATGAGGAGGCTAACCTCGCCTCCACTGGCTATCCTCGCCTGAGGAGAGTAAACGCCCCCACTAAGTTAGTGGAGGGAGTTAATGGGTAGTTACACATGATCCCTTATTAAGGGGAGACAATCAAGGGAATCATAACTCCCTATTGAGCTTATAAATAGCCCACTAGTAGGCTAGGCTCAGGGTCTTGAAGAGATTCAAATCCAAGAGGCTTTTTGAAGAGCATAAGCTTGTTTAGTGGCTTTAAAGCTTAAGCCAACAAGAGATCTACTCTCTCGCTTTCAAGAATTCAGAGAATCACTTCTCTAATCTTACAAGGATAAATTAAGGGTGCTAATACCTTAAGATCTTCCTCTCTCAAGGAATCTTCGGAGCCAAGCTAGAAGGAATTCCCAAGCAGTAGCATTCGAAGATCGATCGCTCGCATCGTCAATGGGACATAGTGATCGCGCGCTGATCAGACTCCCACCAGCACACTTCCCCAAAAATCTCAAAGGAGGTTTACTTGTAATTTTTCTTTTAATTACTTGTAATCTTCTCCTCAATTCTTTTTATAAGTCTTCCCTTATTGATTTTAAATGAAAAACAGCCCCTTCGCCCACCTCTACCCCCCGATTTGGCCTGGATCTCCCCCTCATCCCCGTCCCCCTTTCCATCCTCCCCCGCCCCCTTCCTCTGACCACCCCCACCCCCCGATCTAACCTGTTCAACCAGATGGGGGGTGGACGAAGGAGGAGAAAGAGGAGGCCGGGGAGTGGGGGGAGAAAGGGGAGATCAGAGGGAGGGGGAGTGGGAGGAGGCCAGGGAGAAGGAACGCGGGGAGGCCGGAGAGGGGGTAGCCGAGGAGGAAGGCCTCCGGAGATAGGGGGTTCGTCGAAGGGAATGGAAGGGAAGGAAGCGGGGGAGGAGAAAAAGAAGAGAGTAATTTGGGCTTTTTTTGATTTTTTTTTTTGAGGTGCTTTTATCACATTTGTGGGTTCTTTAATCATTGAGGTACCTTCATAATTTTTTTTGGGGTGGAAATCTCCGCTCCTATAGTGGAAACACTCCGATGTGAACAACGTTAGCAATGAGGGGCGTCCAGGTCGGGGAGGAATCTCGAGTTGAAAAGTGGTCAGGTTATGTAAAACCAGAAACCGAACCCAATAAGGAAATCGGTTCGGGTAAGAATTTGGATTCTCTTATTTTGTTGAGAAGATGGTTAGATTCTCTTATTGTTTGTGGGTTTCGGGTCGGATTCAAATTTTAATAAATAATTCAAATTATTTGTCTTTTATTTTAGAAAGTTAGACATTTTCCTTGGATTAGCTTTCTTCTATTGGTCCTCAAATTAGATAATTTCATTAAAAAGAGAAAAACAATTCTTATAAGGGTTATTTGATATATCCCCTCCAAAAACTTTGGTATCTAGAAATTTATCCCTCTAAATGATTAATATTAGACATATACCCTTTAAATCGTTTAGATTTTAAAAATTCACCCATTTGAAGATAAAAAAATATATTTCTTATTGGTTCTATTAACTTAACTAATCTGCTTAAAAATGACTAAATTATTCTTATTTAAACAACTAAACACTACATTCCAACTTAAGTCTATAAATTCATCTTCTTTTCTTACATATTTCTCCTCCTTTTCCTCTTCTCTCTTAAATCGATCACATTTCTTATCATAAAAAATTCACATCAAACCATTTTCCGCACATGCTGCTTAAGAACTTTGAGAAAATTCCAAGAAATTTTAAAATGAGATTTGTGAAAAAATTTAGAAAAATTTTAAGTTTAGGGGTCTCCAAAATAAAAGTTTAAGGAGAATATGTGTGTGAGAGAGAGAGTAACAACAACAACAACAACAATAATAAAAAGAGGGACATGATTTTGATAGAATTTGAGTTAGATTATATAGAAACAACAAAGAAGAAAGGAGAAGGGTATATATTTTTATTTATCCATAATTTGGTTCGAGAGGTAAGCTACTAGGATGTAGAAAATTTCGGGAATAAATTTTTAATATCAAAAATTTGAGAAGTAAATTTCTAAATACGAAAGATTTGAAGGATACTAAATAATCCTTCTTATAAATATGATTCCAGAAATAGACAATTTAATTTATGTATTTGTCTACATTTACTCTTCTTCTCTCTTTTGGTTGGCATCACACAATGCACAGTTTTAAGAATAAAGTTACATAATATGCGAAAAGATAAAACACTATCATTGGATTTACTGGAAAAAAAATGTTAAAATAAACAATTATATAAGAAAAAAATGGACATTTTGTATAAAGTGAATAGTTTATCTCTTCTTTGTGAGACTTATATGCAATGATTTGAATGCGAGTGAGTTGATGCAGAAATAGCATGAGAAATTATATTATTTATAAATGAATTATAAACAGTGAAAATAGATGAAAAATTACGTAAGGGATGGCAAAATATAAGTCACAGAGGGGAAGAACAAATTTCGCTTTCAAATCTGAGTGGCACATTTCTTAAAATCCCCACTTTCTGTTTAGAATTTAGATAATACAACATTTCGTCATTTCCCTTTAGTCCCAGAATTGAAGAGGGTTTGGGCTCCGCTCTCTCATTGATCTCTTCTCTTCATTCTCACTGCAACGATGCAGGGCTTGACGAGGTTCACCATCTTCCTCTGCTGCGCGTGGGCCCTCACTGTCCTCTACGGCGAGATGGGCGCCTACTGGATCCCGCTCTGGTCCTGCTCCTGGCCTCAACCTCCCTCAAACTCCTCGGTAATAATCAATTTCAATCTCACTCATTTACAAAAACTCAATCTTTTTACCGCTGCAACTGATTAAATCCGTGGCCCATTTGCGATTTGCTCATGGCAGAGCGCTGCGGATCAAGTGAAGGTCGCCGCGGTAGCTGATCCACAAGTCAATTTTTTCTCTCTTGATGTGTTAGTTGTTGAAAATTTGTGAATTTTGTTATGAAAAAGTTGAAGTTTGCTTTGTTTTGTGATAGCTTATGGACCGGACCTCTTTCGGGCTTTATCCCAAGTCCCTTGCATTAGAAGCTGTGCAGTTCTATTCTGGTATCTATATGAGACGGTCTTTCCGTAGTTCGATTTTGCCGTTCAGGCCGGATGTGGTCGTCTTTCTTGGAGATCATTTTGATTTTTCTTTTCTTTTTTTTTTGCGCGGGGGGGGGGGGGTGGGGGGGGGGGGGGGGGGGTGGGGGGGGGGCATGAAGAGCGTGCTTTTTGTTACTTTCTCTTTGGTGTCCAAATGTGAAATTTTATACTGAATAGTTTGTCTTAGTTTGGCACATTGACGTACAGATTTTTACTTGGAATAGAAATTTGACACTGTTTTTAACATAAAAATGAGATTTTTTTTTTTTGACAGAAATAGAAAAAGGTATGGGAGTATGACATAATATTCTTGATCTTAATTAAATAATGTGGACATGCTATAAAGAAAATAAGAAAAAGAAATCAACGATGCATCCTCTGATCACTAGGTGAGCACTAAATGATTGTCTTACGTGAATAATAACCAGCTCATGATGCGTTATACACATAACTAACTTGTTGATGGGAACTTGTGCTATGGTTATTAACATATTATCTGTACCTTAAGCATACTCAATGACTTATACGTGTTATGATTTTAATCACAACCTTTTTAATGCTATTTCTAGAATAGTTCATTTGACTGTAAGAGCATGAGTCAACAATGCTAAATGGCTTAACCATAGTGATAAATTAAGTCACAGACTATTTTCATCTCATGATCTAACAGGTGGCAGGAATCATTAAGCCGCTTTAAGCACATCTTTGGTCTGGATGATGAAAGAAGCACACCAGGCATTTCAGTCTATTACCTATCTAGAAATCATGATATTGGCTATTCAGTTGTCTTTTCAAAATATTCTAAGATAGTTTACATATTTGAGTTTATCTTATGTAAGCAGCTTGTTTATCAATGGCATGTCAATAATTTTCTATAAGGGATATGATTGTTCACATGGCTACTGATTTAAATCTTTAAAAATATTTTCTACTATCTGAGATATTGTTCCCTTTTAACCCTTCCAGCCTTACAAATTCATGCTATAAATAACGAACAGATTAATACACATGTATAAATTTGTTATTTCCATGTCCACAACATATGCATATTCTAACCCTTTTAGGATTTCCATATACGCACCTCGGTATTATCTCGTATCTGTTTTGCATACATGTATCGATGCATTGTAGATTACTACATCAGTCTAGGTTCGGTTATGCATAAAAGTTACCTGTGAAGATGAGTGAGTCAAAATAGTTTGTGAAAACACTGAAGTTTCTGTGGACGTGTTCAGTTGAAGTGAATGCAAACACGAATGTTGTAGAGGATTATAGAGGATATAGAGGAAATTCATATAAATCATTTATGTAAGGTGGAAATTGGTTAAAGGTTATACATATACTAACCTTTTAAGCGGATAAAACCCTATAACACAAATGTGTGCTGAAATTGTACCATTATCTGTTATTGGTTAGATAGAACGCAAGTCAAAATTGTTTGAGTTAGTTGTCATGTTTCAGATGGCTTCAGAGCGGGGGAGCACTCCTAATAAGTAGTAAACTTTTGAGGAACTTTCATGATTCAGTCATGCAGGATAGAGATAACTTAAAAGAGTTCATCCTCACCTACCTTGGGTAGGTACATTGACAATCTCTATAAATAGGCGCAGAGAGCAATCTGGAATAACGTTCTGCTCGTGGCAAAAGATCTACAAAGGATGTAAAAAATGGTATAGTCAAGAAGGTTTCATGAAGGACTCAACAAGCACACGGTGTTCAGGGATGGTGTCATAGTTGGCAATGAGCCATTTACTACCTATTAATTGATTGACAAAGTTCTGTGCTTGGCATTAGAAAGAAATGAGCGATGTTGACCACTGAAAGCCAGGGCTTAGTTTGGAAGGACACATTATGACATTAAACATGATGCCAAAGGGTGACAATAGTGATTATAATTTATATACTTTCCAGGTTGAGATTGATGTATCTTCTTCTCGACGAGCCTTCAGAGTCATGGTCCTGAACCTCAGCCAGCTCTAACCTTTGTGCCCTGTATTTCAGGAAAATTGTTTGCTTCGAAAACTCTGTTTATACATGCAAGGGAAGTTTGGTTCTATCCCTAAACCTCTATGGCATAGTATCTGAAGATTAAAACCACAGAATAATGAGCCTTTTTTGCAGAGTAGATGGATTTAAGGGAATCTAGAGTTCTATTGTCTTTTAGTGGGGGCAGCCCTTGTCTTGAACTTTTGGTGTGTTGTGAAGTTCTTCTGCACCTTCCTTTAGCTGCATGCACCTTTTTCTCTCCTCTCTCTCTCCTTTCTATATTACATTCTTCCTTTTGGATCTTGGTATGGTCTTCTTGTTTCCTCCTCCTCTCCTGAAAAACACACACAAAAAAAGAAGAAAAAAAGGAAAAAAAGAAAAAGGGAAATGAAAGAGAAAAGAAGAGAAGAAGCAACAGCAGCAACAACAAAATGAACCCTTATTTCCAAATCTTTGGTCACTTGGTGTTGGCTGGATGAATCCTTCTCATTCAGCTCTGGCAAGTGGATCTCCTTTCTTAATTAAGAACTATTATGTCCTAAACAAATATAAGCAAAATAGCAAATGCTGCCAAATTGATTTCCATTTGTTCATTCTTGTTGGGTCTGTATTCACTGAACTCTTCGAGATTATTGAGGAGAATTCATTGTTTTTTGTAACAGCATAACTAAAATAACGCCTCTTGATGATGTTCTTTCTAAAATGTGAATTCTTGTGTTAAACGGACCCTGATGGATGTTGTTGGATTTGGAGATAAAGGTTCTGAAATCATTGGTTTTTTAGTCTAGGTGTAAGGGTGATTTTTAAGGGTTTATCTGTTCTATTTCTTTGGGTTTGTCAAATGCTGTTAGAAATTTGACTATTTAAAGCAGCTTTCAGTTACTTATTAAAAGCTTAAGTATATACTTCATGGCGTTAATATGTAAATGCTTATAGCCTTATATTGCTGAACACATGTTGGTTTGCATAATTTCACATGCATACGTGGTTCATCATTAGTTCATTAAATATGCTATTGGCATTTGAAATTACTGACCATACTCATGGCCTTCTTGCGATCACATTGATCCATAGTTGAATTGTTCACTGCAAGCGCTTTCTACTTTTGGCTTCATCCAAAATAGCTATTTAAATATGGAGCGTGATAAGTATTCTGTTCCGTATGCAGTACTGGAAGCTTGTTTAACTGCTTTTTGTATTTTATACTAGGCATTTTTTGGGTTCATGTCAATATTGTTGATGCGAAGAATGTTTTCGTTACAGGTGATTAGTCGCTATGAGAGAGAATTTGGAGCAAGAAACTATAATTTCTCTGCTGGATGGTGGAGTTTGTTGCTGTTGACGCTCAAGCTCTTGACGGTGAGTAATCTCCTTATGAGTTATTAATCAAAGGCGTACAATTTTTATTATTATTTTATTATTTTTTTCGTATTCTTTAAGACACCAACAACCTTGAGCATCATGGGGGATTTACTTTAAAAGTCAAACAAATACCTGGCGGAACCAAATAACAGTAGGTCTTGGGATCAAGAAAGAAACACTGCAGATTGATAATAAAAGTTCAGAGCATTGTAGGAATATACTAATGCAGAATATTCTGAGGTCTAACAGAGGTGCAACAAAAATTATGTGAATGCACACGAGATAGACAAGATCTGTTGAAATCTTTTGGGATAACAATAATGAATAATGTATTCTCTCAAGGAAACAATGAATAATGTATAAAACAAGAAATAGCAGGCAGATACAAAGTACAGGTTTAGGTTTTTGTATCTGTGCAGCTGGTAGTGAGTCAGCCTCAAGGAGAGAGGTCTGATTAGTGCCCATGGATATGCAAGGCCTTGATTGGAAAGGGGAGATGGTGTCACCTATAATTTTTGGCTTACTTGTGATTGGATTTCAGGGTAAATGGACAAGCTTGCAAAGTTAGCAACTGCTTGCTTGCTGACTGGAGGAAAAAATAAACCACATTCTCACCATCATCAGGGCTGCTTAAATGGGTGTTAAAGTTAAAGTAGTAGGTAATGATGGCTGGAAATTGTAATATATAGTTTTATACTGTTAAATTTGGTTATTTCTTGGTTGTTAAGCCTTTGAGAGACAAAAGAAAGGTTTATGCATCAGGTGCACAAGTTGCAGTTGATGAAATCAGTTGCAAATAAAGTTAGGTAAATAGGTATTTCAGGTTTAGGAGAATAAACGGCTTAATTCTAGATTAGTGTTGCCTCTCTTTATAAATAATAAATAAATAATATAAGATTATCTTTACACTCTAACACTCCTCCTCAAGCTGGAGCATAGATAACCAACATGTCTAGCTTGTTACAAAGACCATAAACAAATTTTCTAAACAAAGTTTTTTTAAACAAAAAACAAAAAACTGAGAAACAAATACTGAATTGCTAATCTAATGCAACATTGTTGAATCACATTTGTCGATACTGAAGTTGTTAATAAAAAAAGTTATGTGTGAAGACTACATGGAAAATCTTCTTAGGTATAGTTAAGATTTTAGAGTTTCACTCAATAGAAGGAGGTTTTTAAAAAAAAAATCTCCAAACTCAGTAAAAGTTGAGGTTTTGAGAGTTTTGAGAAATTCTCAAACTCATTAAAATAGAGGTTTTTGAGAGATTCTCAAACTAAATAGAAATGAAGGTTTTTGAGAGATTCTCAAACTCAGTAGAAGAAATATCGAGGAACAATGCATAGACTTCTTTCAGAAGAGGTAGTTCTTTCCATCAGTTTGTAGGTAATTTGTACAATCACAATGTCATGGCTATCCTTGTTCTTAACCATGAGTGCATTCAAAAGCAAGCAGAAAGAATAGTAGTTTGGGAAGAACTAAGTAGATCAAATTAAAGCAGTAACAAGACATGTTACCACACGATCAACAATAGATCAACAGCAAAGGAGATGACTGAATAGAAGAATCAGCAGCTGCAGCACATAGAACACACAGACAACAGAGAGACCAAAACAACGCAAAATAAGCTATCAATAGTGGAAGTAATAGAGCAAATAGCTCAGTAGAAGTGTCAGATGACCACCATTAAGCATAGAGACATCAACAGAGTAGCAAGAAGTTGCAATAGATGTCGCAGAGATGGCATGGAAGCTTCATCAGGAGGTATATAAGCCTCTGTAGAAGGTGCTGAGCAGTAAATAAGCCTCGGTAGGGATTGGAGAGATGTGCAACAGGGGCATGAGGGCCAGTAGATGCAATCAGAAGCACCATGGAGTAATGAGGAGTGCTGCAGAGGTGATCATGAACCAAAATCTCAGTGAGCAGGAGGAGCAGAGGACTTCAGCGAGTGCTGCAGAGGTGATCGGGAACCGAAAACTCATCGGCACGAGTAATAGAGGACTTTAGACGGTGTAGAATTGATGTCGGCTAGGGTTTGTGATGTTGGTGGTGGGTAGGAGATGCAAATGTAACATAGGTATGGCTAGATTTTTTTGGAGATGAACAGTACCGCAACGGTACTGTTTATCATGAACAGTGTGCTACAGAGGTGATCAGGAAGCAAAAACTCTGTCGACACTAGCAACAGAGGACTTTGGATGATGTAGAAATTGATGTCGGCTGTGGTTTGTGATGTTGGTGGTGGGTTGGAGATGCAGATGTAACGGAAGCAGGGCTAGGTTTTTTTTGGAGATGACAGTACCCCATGTACTATTTACGATGAACAATATTTTCCCTTTTTTTGCAGATCTAAAATCAGATTACATTACATCTGAAAAAGAGAGAAAAAGGAAAAGAAAAATAAGAAGAAGATGGGGATAGAGATTGCTCTCATACCACGTCAAGTTTAGGAGATTAAACGGCTTAACTGAAATTAGAGTTACCTCTCTTTTTATAGATGAGGAATAAATAGAAAAAATACAAGAATACCCTTCCACACTCTATTAAAGTGGGTTTTGGATTGGGTATTGGATTGGTTGGAGGAAATCAAGGCAGGGCTGGACACACATGTAGGTAGGTGGCATACTGAGGTTAGCCCTAACTGTTTTCCGGTTCCAGAACATACAAAAAAATGTATATTCTGAGGATTTAAAAAAGAAAGAAAGAAAGAAAAAGAAGAGGAGGGTGTGGAGGGTGTTCAGCCATTTGCAGGGAGTAGCGGAAGAGGTGTTTTCACATAGCTAAAGGGAATCTGGGCTAGCAAAAAGAGGAAGATTAGGAGATATGTGGTCTTCCTCCTTTGGCCACCTGAAGGGTTGCTTAACAATGTGCGATCCATATGGCTAAGAGGATATTTTATTCAGTCTGGATTACCCCTGTGTGATCTGTCATTATACATACATTTCTCTAGTTTACTACCATTCTCTCTCTCTCTTTAAAGTTTAAAATTACATTCCAAACAAATCAAAAGTTTCCACTTAACACCTAAATGAAAATTTCTCAACCGAGCTATACTATCGAATTCAGACTGAATGTGAGTTCTGAAGGAGCACTTCACTCAAGGATTAAAAAACGACATGATGCGTGCAGCCAATTGCATCAAGCAGGGTGCGAGGGAACAAACAGTTGTGCAGAAAACATGCTTTCTACAAGAGGCCTAATGAGTTACCTTTGAGGTTATCCATTCACCAAACTATGCTCTGAGCTGCAGTACAATGTCCCCTCTATTTATGATGAACTACAGTATGCGTGAACTAGAAACTTCTAATACATTACTTAGCCTTGGTTAAATGTGTAGTCTAGTTGAGCTTCGGTAACGAGTCCTCACAGTTCCAAATACATGTAACTGAATGGGCCTTTTGGGTGATTTAGATTTATTCCAGTCGTCGAGGAAATTTCAAGAATCACTAATTTCAAGCTCATAAGTCCCCAGATCAATCAGTCATGCCTTCAACAAATTTTTCTAGATTTCTAGTTGTGAAGAACTTTCATACCTGACAACTGTGAGAAAACTTAAACCAGCCCCTGATCCAACTTTAACTAATTATGTGCTGTCACTTATAGAATCATTCCTTGCACAATTGCCCTTGACAAGCTAAGCTCCCTTTCCTCAGTACACTTGCAGTCTTTAGGAAACAACAAAGGTATTATCTTATAGGAATTTTGAATCATTTTCCCTAGTATTTGGGAAAAGAAAGTCGAAAGTTATCAGTTGTCATATGCAGAAGACGAAGGATATATGACTTCACAAGTATTATATTGTGACAGCATGTAAAAAAAAGCCATGAACATGCCATAACCATTTCGATCCAATTGTCTAATCAATTTGGCTTGTCAATACACGTGACCTTAAAATCTGGTTGGAGAATCCACCACCGCATGTCTCAAGGAAAGCCCACTGGAAATGTGTTATAGTTAATTCTGCCCTCACATTTACTGACAGTTCAGCACTTTTGGTTATCAGCCAAAAAGATTTAAGGACCATTATACCATGTGTACTATCCCATTTCATGAAGTGAACTCATATCTTGAACCATTTTACTTTGAAATTTTTAGTGTGCTGATGTTAGTTGCCTATGTCGATGGCTAGGGAGATAGCTACTCTCGTGTGCTTAAAACCCACTGGTAATGGTAACTATATGAATGTGCTTCCCATTTTTACTCATACCTGTGAGTATCGTTTCAGTTGGTTGGGGGAATTATCATTTTTATAATTTGTACCGTACACCGTCACATGGATTTCTTGGGAAATTTGATTTGATGTTTTATTGTCTCAAGACTAATTTTATGCCAAGTCACTAGCAATCTTTCAGGTTTCAGGGTTAGATATTAATGATTCTGGGTTTCAAAACCATAGAGTGAAGTTATCAATCCTCACTATCCTAAGGTCAACTAGGCATTTTTTGTGTCGGGCCTTTAATTAGTCCAAAGTTTAGTTGTTATTTATTTGAATCTGTACTTAATTGCTGAATAAGGGAACATTCAGGTACTTGGGAAACTCTAGGATTTTCACCTGTATTCTCTGCAACAGAAGATAACAACGGTCATTTGTCGTTCAGATCTCCATTTACGGATTCTTTATGGCAACTTAGTTGATCGAAAGTGGAAATGCGCCATAGAAGAAAACACCTGTTGTGGGGTTGAATTATGCAAAATGTGCTAGCAGGATGGCCATAGCAATTACAGCGTGGGGCCTATGGGAAGAGAACTTTCGGGCACTGGAGGAACAGTAAATTGAAGTGTTTAGAAGAATCTATGAGGATTTATATCTCTGATGGAAGGCTGCATTCTGCAATTAAAAGACTTCTAGAATGTTAACGTCTCTTTATTAGATACCTCGGTACCAGCTTAGTTGTGGATGGGTACTTGGGCAGTGAGGTTAAACTGTACTCTATACTCATACTTATACATGTATTTGCATTTCACCCACTACCACAAGTGCTGGATTTCCCAAAAAAAAAAAATTTGCAGATTTTTGTTGACACACGTCACCTTGTAGAAAAAGCGATATGTTTCAAGTCCAACAGGTCCAGCCTCTTTCTATTTGCTTCACACTGTTTGTTTCTTTTCTTACACAATTCTTCTTCCCTGCTTCTGGCATGCGCTGACTTTGGTTAATGCCAGAAGATTAGACCAATTTGGAGGCTTAAATCTTTTAAGTATTTGATATGTCTTTTCCTTAAGGGGCAGCGAGCAGAGTTGTTCAACAAAAGAAAGAAGATTAAAACTGTTGAGGAACTTCATAACTACTTATTTGACACTGCTTTCTGTTGAGTTAAGGATTGTGTAATACATGTATTGTCTCACTTCATTTGATTACATGAACCGAAGACAGACGGGTATTGAATGTGCAGGGCCTTTGCAAGGAGCACAAACATCCTTGTCTTGGGAGTTCATAAAAAATATGTCAAACGGTATGTGATATAGGTCTTACTGAATCTTCTAAAATATTTTTGTTAGTTAGCATAAACTTTCCTTACTATCTGCTTTTAATTTTAGTAAATTCACTGAAACCAAGAGTTTTATTGACACATATCCCGCTGTATCATGCTGATGAGACTCCTTGTGGTCCACACCATTCATCCCCTGTTATCAATCAGGTATCTGTTGTTGTTTATCTGTTTTCTTTTCTTTTTTTTATTAAGCTATTCTTCACAATTATATTTTGCAAAATTTATTTCTAATAGAATTTTGCATTTCTTTCTTACTGTTATGTTACTGGAAATACATTGCCAAATAATTCAGCTGTTGTAAATGTGTTTCGTACACGTTCCCTGAGCCTCATTTATAGCTCTACTTTATCTTGATTCTTGTTTCAGCCAAAATTCCATTAATGAAGTAATTGAGATAACTAGATGTACTTTCAGGAAAGGAAATAATAACTGATTAGTTTTTTCTTTCATCTTCAGAGGGTTTCCTCTTCTGGTCCTGATCATGAAATAAGGTAAGACCTACACATGCTACTTCTCATGTTGCTTTGAGTAGGATTTGACATAGTAATGTGGGGCTTTCAGTTTATCTTTTACCCATATATCTTATGCCTTCTTTTTCATTGTTTTGCTAGAAGTTCATATGTAATTGACATTTCTTATGCCGCTTAAAGTTGTTCCTACATGTTTGATTGGCTGTTAAAAATACAATGGGAAGTGATTATTGCATCTAACAAGCAGGAAAGTGCCTAGCATTTGTTGCACAGATAGGGACAAAAATGATGATGACTATAATTCTAAAAACATCTGGTCTTTTAATCCTCAATGATTATTTAGGGTTTTCTAAATATACATACTTTAATTATCTCCAAGTGATATAATAAGTTGTTATAATAGTAGTACTTCCTGTCAAAAAGAAAAAAGGTTGCAGTAGTAGTGCTAGGTACTTGAAAACATCTTCTGAGAGGGTCTACATTCTCTCTCCTCTCTGTGTCGATTTCTGACATATATAATTTCACCATATCTTTCACCTGTCAGCATTAACCTTCTGTTGCTTGAACCCTCTTATATAGCCATCTTATTCCATCGCCAAGGAAAGGCCTTATCAGAGCCTTTTTTCTCTCACCTGATGCTTCAACAGTTGACTGCTCTCTTGTCTTCAACCATGATCTGCTCATAACCAAAGTTCAACCATGTGGAACAACATTCATGACCACATTACTAATTTCCCAAAACTTCTATCAGTTTTCACTAGCTCGCTGTCATCGCCAGCTAAGATCACCAAGTCGTGGCAAACTACTCTTCCTGACTCTTGGTAACCAGATTCTAAAACACAGTAAAGATTTAAAAAACAGAACAAATTAATGGAGGTATCTGATTACACGTGATTAAACCGATCGAGTCTTTGGAAACATGGCGAGATTTCTGTCAGATGGACACAACACAGAAGGATAGAACTCCACTCTACAAATTCTAAAACAACACATGAAACAGCAATGATTTAGCAAGAAGTAATAGTCATCATGTGTTCTCTACAGCACGGCTTCACGAATCACCATAGAAGAGTCCATACTAGATAGTTTCACGTGAATATCTTGCCCTTGCAGAATTCTACTTGTCTAATTACATTCACTATTTTAATTTTTATTTCTGCTTTGATGCACACCACTTTGTACCTCTATATGGTTCTTTCCTCACTAATGCTTCTATAGCACAATGAGGAATGATACTGGGCCACAATAAACCATCCATTATGCTAATATAGCTTTATTAAATGCACAGAAGCTTTATTAAGTCTAAACTAGTATTAGTTGTTCTTGCAGCCAAAGGATAGAAGAAGCGGGGGGTGGGTGGGGCGGGGTGCGGCTTTCCTAAGTGTGGCGGCTTGTTTCAATGTCCATGTGAGTGCTAATGACTATTCCATGTAGGTACCAGAATTATCTTAGTGAGGAAACTTCAAGTTGCTAACTGGACTTAATCAAACCTGTAAGCTTCTATCATTTAAAGAGGTATCTCTGAGAAATTTTATATATTTGTAAGCGATACCAACTTGTGGAACTTGGGTATCGTGCAGATGCTTGTCTTATCTGGTCATGATCATGATCAATGTATGGTGACCCCCTCAACACCTTCTGACCCTGTAACAGAGGTATGGATATGTAGGCATAATTTGGTTTTGATCATGCTCTGCTTCTAATATGATTTGTGCAGCACACCCTAGGGACTGTCAGCTGGCAGCGGGGAAACCTGTATCCATCATTCATGCTGCTGGCTGCAATGTCTCCCTCAATCACAAACAGCTCAACAAACATGGTGTCTGCTCACTTGTGTTTTTTTCCGATGCAAACCCACATCTGCATCTGGCATTCCTGTTTCTTGAATTTTGGCCCTTTTGTTGCATTCTCAGCTAGCTTTCTGGCAATTTACTGGTTGGTTTGATTTTTTTTTTTTCAACTGATATTTATTCTTTTTTGGAGTTACTACTGTCAGGCAAAGATATCTTTGCAGTGTATCGTGACTCTCCTTTTGCTCACCATTTGGCCAACAAATGGTTTCAGATGTTGGAGCAGTTTAGTGAATGCTTGAACTCCATCAGATCAATTGGAAGGAACTTATTAGTTCTGTCCAAAGAGAAGGATGATGAGGAAAACTGCGAATATGAGATTTTTGATGCAGAGGGGTCAATGCACTTGGTTAAGATAGCCACAACACGGCCCAATTGCGAAGTCAGATTTAGGATCAGTAGGAAGGTGCGCGTGCATATAATCTGATAACTTAAAGTTGTTTCTTATTCTTGTCTTCTGCTTACCCGTTCATGGCAGCACAACAATTGTGAACAGCATGCTGCTTGCGCTGTTGTTATCCTCTGCTATTTTACATATGGTCATGATGTTTTATATGTTATAGCAGCTGCTTGTTTGCGTTAAGACATTAGTCACTGACTGTTCTGATTGCAGGGGTAATGTCACAATCCGGCAGACTGCAAAGAAAACCGTTGTGCAGTAGCCAGAAACATCTGTTTCTGTGGACATGAGCTCCACCAAAATGCCTCGGCCAAGCAAGTCAAAGGCAAGGAAATCTATTGGAAGAGTGATCAGAGTATTGCAGCTGCCTAACATCATTGCTACCATAAATGTTCCTCTTTACATGATGCTGTTGTTCAAAGATTGGATCGACCGATAATCAAGAGAGTAGATATATAGATATATCTTGTCATGCTTGGTCGGTAACTCTGCAACAACTAGTGACACTCGTGAAAACTCCTCGTGGAGGGAACTTGCTGGTTGGAACGAGGCTTTGGAAACATTTCTCAACACTTTTGTACACTAATTTTTTGTTGCCGAGCTTCTATTGCGTTTGTTCAATGTCCATGATGCATGTAGATGTTACTGAGTTTTGATGATACTTGCATCAAAATGTATAAATTATATTTTTGCCCTGAACTTTATTATCAGCTTTAAGGGCAGATTAGAACTTACAGCTTGATTCTCATTGTTGAACCATGCATGAGGCCATAAATTACTCCTTAGTGGCGAGAGTGAGAGAAACATATACACATGCATTTACTTATTGGATCTCTGATCTTGTATTTTCTTTTTCTTTCCTTTTCCCTCTCTTTTCCATCTTTTACATAATTGATCGTAAGAAATCAATATATAGCGGTCCTATATACACTTACAGTAGGAGCACCATTTCCATTTTTGTTTAGGAGCAAGAGGACCAGTTGACATTTCTAGATTCGAAGTAATAATTCTTTCAAGCTCTTTCTTGGTTTACAAAAGCCCACTTTTTGTTTCCCCAGGAGCCCACTTTTCTAAATTTTAAAGAAATCAAAAACATATGTCAAAGTACTCGAGGACTTGTAATAAGGAAAATAGTCATATATATCTGCGCGCGCGCGTGTGCGCGCGTGCGCGTGTGTGGGGTTACTGTACCTCAGCTAATAGCTGAGAGAGTTTCTGAGCTGGCGGTGATGTGGCCGAATATATACCACATATCGGTCACAGAGTGTAGGCGTCAAAAAGATCAAAAAAATCCCGCCTAAAGAATCGTCAATCAAATTGAGCAAAATACCCCTTTTTACTTCTAAACTAGTAAAAACTCATCCACAACAAAATTTTTCTTAAAATATTTTTAATTTATAGAGAATTTTCTGTTGAATATATCTACAGTTATAAAATTCCTAATTCTACTATATCAAATGGAAAAAAAAATGGATCAAGATAATGAGAAATAAACAGCAGTAGTGAAAAGTAAAAAACATGCATGAAACATAAAAAAACTGTTATTTTTTTATATAATTTTTTTATTATTTTATTTCGTATTAGTTTCAATTCATATAGGTTTAATAAAAGAAACTGAAATGAATAGAAAAAATGAAATTTAATGTGAGGCAGCCGTATATTATTTTTTCTATTACAAATGTACCGTGTAAAAAAATAATGAAATACAATGGTTAATTGTTTTGCAGATATTTTATAAATCAGATATTCCTGTAACTGCCACAATATTTGCAGATTGATTGGATAATATTCCATCCAATTTTAAATGAACTGCGACTATGGTTGGTCAAGGTACTAAAAAATTGTTTTATTCTTAATGTATATTATAAATTGGATTCAGGTCGCAGTACACATACATTCAAAACTATAATCAAAGAAAATATATAACTTTCAATTTTATATTACGATTTGCGACCCTAGTCGCATTCTTTATTCGCATAGAAATAACAGACGAGATATGCTATCGTTCGGCACTGCGACCACAGTCGCTGTCTTTTTTCCCATGCCTTATGTAACAGAATTTTAATCGTTTTCAAAGTATGCGATCATAGTTGCAGTCATAGTACAAAAATTTCGATCACTGCGACCATGGTCGCAGACTTAATATATTATAACTTTCAATTTTATATCACGATTGCGACCCTATTCGCATTCCTTAGTCGCATAGAAATAACAGACGAAACATGCTATCGTTCAGCATTGCGACCACGGTTGCTGTCTTTTTTCACATGCCTTATGTAACAGAATTTTGATCGTTTTACAAAGTAGATTAGCCCTGCGATCATGAGATCAGTCCGCATATATCACATCTTATAAAATACTATATTAATTACTCTGAATTAATTGAAGTAATTAATATTCTATCTACTGTGATACAGCAACAGTCTCGAAAAAAGAGATGCATTAATATTAATCTCGATAAAGGAAAGATGCGCACCATACGTAATCTAAATATATAGGAAAAACATTCTATAAAAAGTTAATTTGTAGTTCATATAATAAACCTCTAGAAAAAAGGAACTCTTCGGATTCTCCCGACATAACTGCATTCTGCGATAATGGTCGCAATACTCAGATAATAATTACATATGAAACTGCGACCACGGTCTCTGTCCAGTCATAAATAGTTTAATCGCTTTGCATTCAATAAAGTTAATAACAGCGACCATGGTCGCAGTCCAAAATTAAACTATATAATAGATGATACTGCGAATATAATCGCAATCCTCTCAAATCAGTATATTTTACTGTATATCATAAATTATAAAACTGCGACCGCTGTCCTTCAGCACTGCGACCATAATCACAGTCCTTATTCGCATGCAATATGTAAAAAAAATTTCATAGTTTATAGGCGGCTGAGACAACAGTCACAGTGAAGAACAAATATATAAAATCATACGTAAACTGCGACTATAGTATCAGTCCTTAGTCACCGTTATTACATTTAACCTAGCAAAAAAAATCATCCACAAAATGTTATCGTAAGCACTGCAACCATAGTCACAGTTCTTGATTGCATGCAATATGTAAAAAAATAAAATAATAGTTTATAGGCGGCTGAGACAACAGTCACAGTGAAGAACAAATAAATAAAATAATACGTAAACTGCGACTATAGTATCAGTTCTTAGCCACCTTTATTACATTTAACCTAACAAAAAAAATCATCCACGACATGCTGTCGTTAAACACTGCGATCATAGTCGCAGTTCTTATTCGCATGCAATATGTAAAAAAATAATAATAATTTATATGTTACATGCGAACAAGTAAACTGCGACTATATTCGAAATCAGTAAAATTCTTAGAGATCATATCATAACAATCTATAAATTAAATAATTGTAGACTGCGACAAATGGTGCTTTTAAAACTACTGAGAAATTATTTTATTGACCACTACAAGTTTAGGCGCATTCCTAAAATATATAATATCTGCGTAAATTTTTTTTAAAACTATTGAGAAATTATTTTATTGACCACTACGAGCGTAGGCGTATTCCTAAAATATATAATATCTGCGTAAAAAAAAATTTAATAAAGAAGCATTCAAATTTGTTTCGTGATTTGATGAAGTTACACTTGAAGAGACATGATTCATATTCAGTTGGTTGTAGTTTGGTCGCAGTTAAAAAAGTTGTGACAATATTGACTAACATCAGAAATATAAAAAATAATAAACTATACATATTCACTATTTTTTACTGCAAGGGCATTTAGTAATTTAACTGTTTCAACAGGCGGGCCGTCCTTCCTAGTGTGACTAATAATGTGCCACGTCAGCGTGATATACATATATATACATATATACATATACATATATATATACATATACATACATATATGTGTGTGTGTGTGTATGTGTGTGTGTGTATATACATACATACATACATATATAGAGAGAGAAAAATGTATATCAGCCTGCAGCTGAGAGAACTCTGTCAGCCTGCGGTGACGTGCCTCAAGATTTGTCACGCCACTAACTTGCGGCCCGCTTATAGGAAGAAGTTAAATTACTAGATACCCCTTATGAAAAGCTACTCTGTCGGTAAAAGACAGTGGATATGTATAGTTTATTATATTTTTATATTTTATGACGTTATTCAATTTTTGTGACAATTATCTTTTATAACTGCGGCCAAACTGCCAACATTTTTTTATTAAATCACGAAACTTATTTGAATGCTTCTTTAATTTTTTTATCTGATTTGATATTTAATGATTTTTAATATAGTCGCAGTTTACTTTTTTTCGCATGTAATATATAATGCGATCAAGGACCGCGACTATGGTCGCAGTACTTAACGAGAGCGATAGTGTAATCGCAGTTTACATATTATTCTATATTTTTTTTGTTCTTTATTTCTGACTGTTGTCTGATCCTCCTATGAACTATTAAATTGGTTTTTACATATAGTATGTGATCATGGACTGCGACTATGGTCGCACTACCGCGACTATGGTCGCAGTATTAACAAGAGTGATAGTATAATCGCAGTTTATGTATTTTTTTATATTTTTTGTTCTTCATTTCTGACTGTTGTTCTTCATTTCTGACTGTTGTCTGATCCATCCTTCATTTCTGATTGTTGTCTGATCCTCCTATGAACTATTAAATTGATTTTTACATATGGTATGCGATCATGGACTGCGACTATGGTCGCACTACCGCGACTATGGTCGCAGTATTAACGAGAGTGATAGTATAATCGTAGTTTACGTATTATTTTATATTTTTTGTTCTTCATTTCTGACTGTTGTCTGATCCATCCTTCATTTCTGACTGTTTTCTGATCCTCCTATGAACTATTAATTTGGTTTTTACATATAGTATGCGATCATGGACTGCGACTATGGTCGCAGTATCCTCGACTGCATATTTCTGTTGGCTCAAAGGCCTATCACTCTAGTTTTGATGATGATCAACTCATGAAGTTATGTTTACTAATGATCTTGTGTTTAATTAGTGACAGATTCATTATCAAGATCTTAGTAGGTGCTTAGCTCAACAAAGGATAAAATGTCAAGATTTGGAGCTAGCACGGTGTGATCCAAGGAGCTTTTGGATCAAGCTTGGACCAAGTCAAGAAGATGAAAAGACTTCAAGTGAAGACTTCAAGAAGATGAAGACTAATGTCTAGGTATAAGATTTAGTTTTTAGAAGATTTTTGTTTTTAGATAAAATGTAAAGGATAGAGTAGTTGGTGGATTGCTCAAGTACATTTACACATACTCTTGATAGATATGTTTTCATAAAAGATTTTTCTGTTTTTAGAAAAGAATTTTTACTTTGGAAAAAATACTTTGGTTTTTGGAATTCCTTATATACACATCTTTCAACGAAAACCAAGTTTATGCGTATTGTCAAAAACATAGATATTTCATCTTGATTTTGTAGTGGATCATATCCATACACACTATGATTTAAAAGTATATCTTGTTTTTGTATTTAGAGAAGTTTTGGAAAAACAAGTTTTAGAAAAATCAAGTTTGAAAAAAAATACAGTTTTCTATTTAGCCAATATTTTCATATTACAAAAATAGTCCAAATCTTTTATAACATGCCTTGATTTTGTGCAAGCATGTTTGTTTATCAAAGTATATTGGTAAAACTATTTTTTTAAATTTTTAAGTATTTTATGGGATTTAATTTAAGCCAAAAAGATAAACTTTTTAATCCCAGATTTTTGTTTTCAGGCTTCAGATAGTCGACTTACTACCTTACTAGTCAACTAACTCTGAAGTCGGCCAACCGGCTCGGTCGACCGACGTGCACGGCGTGCACGCCTTGTCCTGGCAGTTGGCCGGTCGACTCGGTCGGTCGACCGGAACTGAGAGCAGTGCTCTCTGTTCTTTTGGGTCGACCGGGCGGTCGACCGGAGGCTCCAACGGTCTGATTTTTGACCGTTGGCGGTCGACCGGGCGGTCGACCGACAGGTCTGACAGACCCCAACGGCTAGTTTTTGACAGCCTATAAATTTGGGGGTTTGGTCATTTGTTTTCAACAAGATTTGAGGAGAGCTTTGAGCCAGTTTTTCCCATTCTTTTAAAAGAGTTTTCTCCACATATTTGAGTGCCAAAATTTTGATTGAGGCCAAACCTACACACAAAATACGGAATTATAGAACTTAAGAAAGGATATGTGCAAGTGCTCAATTCTTCCGCTATAGCAAGTGGCTATGCGGGTCGTGATCCACAAGGAGGGTTTGTGATGGAAGCGTTACAGTTCTTTATTGAAATTTTTTAAGAAAATAAAACGAAGGTTCTTCTCTGTTTTTAGTTATGAAAATGAAAAAAGAAAGTTATATTAAAGTTAGAAGAAAATGGAAGATGAAGAAGGTGGAAAATTCAGAAAACAAAAGAAAGCGACTATGTACAATAAAGTGGAAAGAAGAATGAAAACGATTTGGAAGAAGTGGTTGTGATCTAAACTAAGAAAGAAAAGAAAAGAAGTAAAGAAAGTAAAGAGATACTTACCGAGGTTGAGTGATGACTTACTTGGAAACCTTTTTGCAAGTTCTACCTTTTTGCTTCGGAGGCGTTCAACGCATAGATCATAAACTCGAGCTCGGTCCCCGTGCATATTATATCGTCAAGCATAAGAAGAACGAAGTGATGCGGAGCTTGGAAGAGGAGAACGTCTTCATGAACTATCGTTGGCTCTCACGTAGCTTAGTTATACTTGCTTTGGAATTCACTTGTACACTCAACAACAACAACCAAGGTAAAGTAGAAGAGGAAGACGAAAAGCAAAACAAATGTAAAGTAAAGCAGAATAGAAAACAAACAAAGCATTTACCTTTATTACTTGCTGAGACAATGAAAGAAAGGAGTAGGGTACATCGTCGGTGTCACTCTCAACATCAGCCCCTCTCTCTTACTTACATGAATCTTCTTCTACCCTAAGTTACATACAAATTACATAAAAATAAAATGAAAACCTAAACTACAAAGAGTTAAAACTAGGCTAAATCCTAATCTGCCTTGGCATCCCTTTTGCTTTTGAGTGCAGGTATTTATAGGAGAAATGGAGAGGGTAGAGGAGTATGAAGATAAGTAAATCTGGCAATTTTTGAACTCCCCTTATCTTCAAACTTGATTTGAGGTGGATATTCAGTTCTGATCTGTAGTTTGTTGGCGTGTTGATTGCTGAATATCACATATCAAATGACAGAATTAGAAATAATGATCAACATGAGAGTTGTAACTCTGTCAGTCTGCTTTCTGGATCATCTTGAATCATCAGAATTGAGATCCTGTAGTAAAAGTTATGATTCGAACACTAAAATGTATCCAGTCAGAATCTGAATCAAACTTGCTTCAACCAATCGATTCTGAGAGGATTCTTCTCAACCAGTTTTCAACCTCTTGATTTTGCCCTGATTCGTTGAGTTTAAATTAATTCTGATTTAATTCAGAATTTGGTGGGCTTTGGGCTCATTTCTCTTCATCTCCTTAAAGAATGGGCCTGCAAATAAATTAAACAATTAATTAGGACAATGCAGGCTTTTATTCTATAATAAGTATGAAAATATGACACTTAAATATGCAACATTAGCAACCAATCATACTTCCAATCAAAAGGGAAGATTTTATTTAGAGTGTGTTAAAAGAGATTCTTTGAGTTTTCCTCCACCATCTCTTTCCTAGTTTTTCTCACACAAACACTTGAGCCATCCATTGCTATTCATCTTATAGGAGTGTTGTAGTGAGAGCTTTTATTGGTGATCAAAGTGTTTAGATCACCAAGAGATCATTTCTTGTACTTTGAGGAGGCGGACGTGTGTGTCCGCGTTGTTTCGAGTTCAGGTGCGAACTCCGTATTTGAGGTGCGACCTCGGCGAGCCGGTGGGCTTGCGTGTGTATGGGACTAGGGAGTCCGAGGGCTTGTAGGTGTTGCGGCACCGAGGAGAGATCCATTGGGATCTTGCATAGTGGAAATCCTTCGTGTGTCGAAGGCGGGGATGTAGAGCAAGTGTGCTCGAATCTCGAAACAAATCCTTTGTGTTTGCGATTGCCATTTCTCTCTCTATCTCCTTGTTTATATCTTGCATTACTTATCTTGTCTTTACCTTTATATGCATGATATATTCTTTGTGCTCATATTGATATATTGCTTGGGATTGTTGACTAACACTTGTATTCAACCAAGAGAGCCAACGCGGCACCTCAACCCATTCAAGGGGAATCTAGAGGAGTTTGTCCAGAGCCCTTCACGGGGCTCGGCAACACTCTTGTGTTATACATAGTGTTTAGTGTAAAAGATTTAATTAGGTCATAATTATTTTTTAGCTTCCGCATCATTCATCATTAAGTGACTATTAGATTAGCCTTCACCTATTCACCCCCCCTCTAGGTGAACCTTCAATTGGTATCAGAGCTTGGTACTCTGATTTGGGTCTAACAACCTAGAGTTAAAGATCCTCATTTTAGGCTAATCACAATATTTTGTACACACACCATGGACTCTATGTCACCACCCACATTTGACATTCTTAACATCCAAATTTGGAAGGTTAAGATGTCATTGTACCTCAAGGCCCTAGGCATTCATGTTTATCTTGCTACCACTAATGATTCTTATGTTAATGATAGCAAGTATATTGAGGCTAATACAAAAGCCCTAAATGCTTTGAAGAGTACCCTAAATGATGATTACTTATTTAGGGTTGCTAACATTGACTCGGCTTTTGTAGCTTGGAATACCCTCATCTCCCTTGGCGAAAAAGATCAATACTATGCGGGGAGTGACTCGGATGTTGGAAGCAACACCTCCAACTTATGCTACATGGTCCAAGGGGATAACCCCCTTGAGGTAAACACCAAATCCGAGTTAGATGATGAGGACATGTCATATGATGAGCTTACTACATTTTGTCAACTATTGCTTGAGAAATATGACATGATTAAAAAGGATAATAAAAATTTGAAAAAGAAGTTTGATTGCATGCATAAAGAACATGATTCATTTAGGAATAACATTGCATACTTAGAAAAGGAAAATAAAGATTTGAAAAATGAGAATGTTTCCTTGCTTTCTAAATTGAATGATTTATGTGAAGGGAACACTTCTTTGAAAAATGATATTGCTTTGGTGGAAAAAAAAAGGAAATTATTTTGCAAGAAAATAACTCTTTAAAAAGAAAATTTGTTGAAAAAGAAAAAGAATTTGTTTCGAAAAAGAAAAAGAAAAATGATTTTATATCTCACCATGCTTTACATGCCACCACTAGTGAGATTAATGTTTTGAAAGATAAAATTAATTATTTGAATTCAACTTTGAACTCTTGTGCATTCAACCATACTAGATTGGAGTCAATGTTTTCAAAGAAACAAACTCCACATGTTCATGCACATCATACCCATCATGCATATGCTTATGTTGCACATCTTGATCATTCACACACACATAAGCATACAAAGGTGTACACATGTACACATAGTGGCCGCAAAGGGCATTTAGCAAAATTTTGTTATGACAAGTTGCATCATTTTAATTTTGCTAATAAAATTTTTTGGGTGCCTTACAAGACTAACCCCAAAGGACCCAAGAAAATATGGGTACCAAAACCCCCACCATTAGCTTTTGATGTAGGTGAGGGCTCTCACAAAACGTGAGAGGATTGGTGCCTTGGTGGTGGATGCAATGGACTTTATGGACACATCTTAGACGCATCACTATCAAGGAAGCTTGGTGGGACAACCACCATATTTGGAGCTTTGAAGTTGGTAACAATCTCTAAACTTCTACTTTATGTACATGCTTTTAATTTCATATATCATATAGCATGTTCATATTTTGTGCGCTTCTTGTGGTATTTACATGCTTAGATGTAGAATGTGTCAAACTTGCATTTATACATATATGAATAGTGAACTATAATTGACTCATATATATTTGAACTTCATGCTCATTTGTATCCACTATATGCATATGTATAGACTAGTTTTGATGATTCTCTTTTATACATGTTTTGCCTTTTTTTTATGCTTTACTTCATGTATATGTATTTTTAATTCAAATCTAATAAATATACATGTATACCCGTGAGTCTCTTACTTTCATGCAAATACATTTAATAGACTCTTTTATACTAGGGATATGTATGCATATTGTTAGCTTTGGATATACCATACAAATACCTTGAAGTTATTTGAAAGAAAAATGAATTTTTATGTTTTGATAAAAAATAATTTTCATGTCTATTTTAAGCTTCATTGTCTATTTTCATGAAAATACCATTTACATAACCTTTGAACACTCATCTTGTATTTTTCAAGATAATTTTGAGCTTTATGGATTATGAGTGCTTGAACTTTTATGTACTTAGTATAATTCATGAAAAACATATGATTTGATGTATTTGAAGGATCTTTAACTAGTTTGTCAAAAATCTATTTAAACTAGTTATTTGTTCTTCAAATTAATTTATGAGACATACACATGATCTTACTATTCTTCAATCATAAATTCTTTTGTGTTCTCAAAATTTATTTGATGCATCATGATTTGAATATTAGTTTATATGTTAGTTTTTGTCAACACTAGGATTTATACTTGTACATATCGTGGGCCACAAATAAATCTATTTATATTTGTGCTTGAATGCTTATTTGAACCCATGGAATGTGCTTGTATTGCTTGGTTTTGATGATCCTTACATTTTTAAACTTGTATTCCCATTTTGGATTTGTGTTATGATCATGTGTTTTCATTTCATGTATATGTGTATTTTGCCAAACTTTAAGATATACATGTATACCTCTTAAGTCATTTGCCTTTAATGCAAATCTATTTATATGGACTCAATTGTGTTTAGGGATATGTATGTATACTTCTTGTGTTGTCAAAACATACATATACCTTGAAATATATTTTTTTTTAAAAAATGAATGAAAAATTTGTGATGATTTTCATGTTTTAAGATTTATGATAATTGTCTCATTTAAAAGAATATTGAGCTTTATTGACATTTTCATGATACCATGTTCCACATAACACTAGTGCACTCACCTCTTTTGAAAATTTTATGGACTTTATGGATATTAGAGTATTTTAGTGTCATGTGATTTACTTGTGTTTCATGAAAAATATTTTTACCTTATTCCTTGATTGATGGATTCCGTACTAGTTTATCAAACATTTTCATTGAACTAGTTCGAATTCTTCATGTTGTATATTATATGATGTATACACTTAAGCTTATTTTTCTATTGGTATCATTGGATATTTTCAATTGGTATCAATATGAACTTCTTTTGTATACACTCATATTTTGTTTTCCCATATATGTATGAATCAATTTCATTTGGTATATTCATTTTTCATACATATATATGAGCTATTTGTGCTTGAATTAAAATTGTTTTACATGTTTAAAGCACAAATTGTTTATGATAAAGAAAATAAAAATTTTAAGAAAAATTCTCAAGATTTGTTTTATTGAGAAAATTCAAAATTTTGTTTTATAAGAAAACTTCAAAAAATTTTATTTGTATTGCCTATATGCAAGGAGAGCTTAACATCTCTTCTACATATAGATTCATGTTGAGTGTATTGTATATTGAGGAGTTTGACAACTCTTCTTTATATGGTACACGTGTGTAGGGGGAGCTTCACATCTCCTCTTATGCATTGCATATTTTACGTTATGTGAATTAGGGCTTGTCATCCCTCTTTCATGTAATGTATATGTGTAGGGAAGTTAACTTAGCGTCTTCCTCTTCATGAATGTATATCGCATATAATTTCTATTGATCGATTTGATTTTACCCCTCCTTGATTTCTTTGTTTTTGACAAAAATGGGGAGAAGATTTGTTTGATTTATTTTACTTTGAACCCTTTGTTGATGATTGACAAAAAGGGGGAGAAGTATTTGAGTTTATATGCATGTTTTCATTGCTTAAGGGGGAGAAGTATTTGTCTTCCTTGTTAGTTATGCATATATGTTTTGTTTTGCAAATAGGAGAAAAAGATTTTGTGATTTTGCTTTATGCTTGATTAGCATGTTTACTCCTACATTTGCATACATGTTTATGTGCCTCATTGCATATCTATTTATTTATGTGTTATGCATGAGTTAAGGGGAGCTTCTTTGAAGCTTTACTTTAATCCATGCATATATAACTTCATAAGTTTTGTCATCATCAAAAAGGGGGAGATTGTTGGCTCAAAGGCCTATCACTCCAGTTTTGATGATGATCAACTCATGAAGTTATGTTTACTAATGATCTTGTGTTTAATTAGTGACAGATTCATTATCAAGATCTTAGTAGGTGCTTAGCTCAACAAAGGATAAAATGTCAAGATTTGGAGCTAGCACGGTGTGTTCCAAGGAGCTTTTGGATCAAGCTTGGACCAAATCAAGAAGATGAGAAGACTTCAAGTGAAGACTTCAAGAAGATGAAGACTTGTGTCTAGGTATAAGATTTAGGTTTTAGAAGATTTTTGTTTTTAGATAAAATGTAAAGGATATAGTAGTTGGTGGATTGCTCAAGTACATTTACACACACACTCTTGATAGATATGTTTTCATAAAAGATTTTTCTGTTTTTAGAAAAGAATTTTTACTTTGGAAAAATACTTGGTTTTTGGAATTCCTTGTATACACATCTTTCAACCAAACCAAGTTTATGCGTATTGTCAAAAACATAGATATTTCATCTTTATTGTGTAGTGGATCATATCCATACACACTATGCTTTAAAAGTATATCTTGTTTTTGTATTTAGAGAAGTTTTGGAAAAACAAGTTTTAGAAAAATCAAGTTTGAAAAAAAAATACAGTTTTCTATTGAGCCAATATTTCCATATTACAAAAATAGTTCAAATCTTTTATAACATGCCTTGATTTTGTGCAAGCATGTTTTTTATCAAAGTATATTGGTAAAACTATTTTTGTAGATTTTAAGTATTTTATGAGATTTTATTTAAGCCAAAAAGATAAACTTTTTAATCCCAGATTTTTGTTTTCAGGCTTCAGATAGTCGACTTACTACCTTACTAGTCGACTAACTCTGAAGTCGGCCGACCGGCTCGGTCGACCGACGTGCACGGCGTGCAGGCCTTGTCCTGGCAGTTGGCCGGTCGACTCGGTCGGTCGACCGGAACTGAGAGCAGTGCTCTCTGTTCTTTTGGGTCGACCGGGCGGTCGACCGGAGGCTCCAACGGTCTGATTTTTGACCATTGGCGGTCGACCGGGCGGTCGACCGACAGGTCTGACAGACCCCAAGGCTAGTTTTTGACAGCCTATAAATTTGGGGGTTTGGTCATTTGTTTTCAACAAGATTTGAGGAGAGCTTTGAGCCAGTTTTCCCATTCTTTTAAAAGAGTTTTCTCCACATATTTGAGTGCAAATACTTCCAATCAAAAAGGAAGATTTTATTTAGAGTGTGTTAAAAGAGATTCTTTGAGTTTTCCTCCACCATCTCTTTCCTAGTTTTTCTCACACAAACACTTGAGCCATCCATTGCTATTCATCTTATAGGAGTGTTGTAGTGAGAGCTTTTATTGGTGATCAAAGTGTTTAGATCACCAGAGATCATTTCTTGTACTTTGAGGAGGCGACGTGTGTGTCCGCGTTGTTTCGAGTTCGGGTGCGAACTCCGTGTTTGAGGTGCGGCCTCGGCGAGCCGGTGGGCTTGCGTGTGTACGGGACTAAGGAGTCCGAGGGCTTGTAGGTGTTGCGGCACCGAGGAGAGATCCATTGGGATCTTGCATAGTAGAAATCCTTCGTGTGTCGAAGGCGGGGATGTAGAGCAAGTGTGCTCGAACCTCAAAACAAACCCTTTGTGTTTGCGATTGCTCACTCTCTCTCTCTTTGTCTCTTTTATATTTTGCATGCTATTACTTGTCTTATCTTTACATGCTTGATATATTCATTTGTGCTTATTGATATACTTACTTGGGATTGTTGCTAACACTTGTATTCAACCAAGAGAGCCAACGCGGCACCTCAACCCATTCAAGGGGAATCTAGAGGAGTTTGTCCAGAGCCCTTCACGGGGAATTCGACAACACTCTTGTGTTATACATAGTATTTAGTGTAAAAGATTTAATTAGGTCATAATTATTTTTTAGCTTCCGCATCATTCATCATTAAGTGACCATTAGATTAGCCTTCACCTATTCACCCCCTTCTAGGTGAACCTTCAATTTCTTGATGATTTTTTTTTTGCTAAGTTAAATGTAATAACGGTGAATAAGTACTGATTCTATAGTCGCAGTTTACGTATGTTTTTATATGTTTTGCTTATAAAGTATGAATTATTTTTACTGTAAGTTCACCTAGAGGGGGGTGAATAGGTGAAGGCTAATCTAATGGTCACTTAATGCCAAATGATGCGGAAGCTAAAACTAATTATGACCTAATTAAACTTTTACACTAAACACCACGTATAACCAAAGAGTGTTGCCGAATTCCCCGTGAAGGGCTCTGGACAAACTCCTCTAGATTCCCCTTGAATGGGTTGAGGTGCCGCGTTGGCTCTCTTGGTTGAATACAAGTGTTAGTCAACAATCCCAAGCAATATATCAATATGAGCATAAGGAATATATCATGCATATAAAGGTAAAGACAAGATAAGTAATGCAAGATATAAACAAGGAGATAGAGAGAGAGAAATGGCAATCGCAAACACAAAGGGTTTGTTTCGAGGTTCGAGCACACTTGCTCTACATCCCCGCCTTCGACACACGAAGGATTTCCACTATGCAAGATCCCGATGGATCTCTCCTCGGTGCCGCAACACCTACAAGCCCTCGGACTCCCTAGTCCCGTACACACGCAAGCCCACTAGCTTGCCGAGGCCGCACCTCAAACACGGAGTTCGCACCCGAACCTGAAAACACAAGTCCTCACTAGGACCCGAAACAATCGCGAACACAACCGTCCGCCTCCTCAAAAGAACAAAGAAGAACTTTGGTGATCACAACTCTTGATCACCTAAAATCCTCTCACAACAAAACTCCCTATAGGGTAGATATAGCAATGGATGGCTCAAGTGTTTGTGTGAGAAAACAAGGAAAGAGATGGTGGAGGAAAACTCAAAGAATCTCTTTTAAACACTCTTGATAAATCTCTCCTTTTGATTGGAAATATTTGCTCTAAATCAAGTGGAGGAAAACCTCTAAATAGTTCAGGAAAAATGGTGAAAACCCACTTGAAAATCTTAGCTCAAAACAATGACCAAACCCCCAAATTTATAGGCCAGAAAAATATAGCCGTTGGGGTCTGTCAGGCCTGTCGGTCGACCGGGCCGGTCGACCGCCAACGGTCAGAAATCCGACCGTTGGAGCCACGGTCGACCGCCCGGGTCGACCGAGCCACTGGAGCAGAGAGTCGAACTCTCTGTCGGTCGACCCGTATGGTCGGCCGAAATTTCCAGAGAGTAGAGCTCTCTGGAGCGGTCGACCGGCACGGTCGGCCGTCCTCCAGTGCACAAAGGCGTGCACGTCTGTGCACGTCGGTCGACCGGCCGGTCGACCGACTTCAGGTATAGTCGACTATAAGGAAGCAAGTCGACTTATCTGAAGCCTGAAACAGTTTTCTGGGATTTAAAACTTGGTCTTTTTGGCTCAAATAAAATCCCATAAAATACATAAAAATCTACAAAAAATAGTTTTACCAATATACTTTGATACACAAACATGCTTGCACAAAATCAAGGCATGTTATAAAAGATTTGGACTATTTTTGTAATATGGAAATATTTGGCTCATGATAAAAACTGTATTTTTCAAAACATGTTTTCTAAACTTTGTTTTTCCAAAACATCTTCAAATACAAAAACAAGATATTATAATTCATTTTAAGGCATAGTGTGTATGGATATGATCCACTACACAATCAAGATGAAATATCTATATTTTTGGCATTAAGCTCTAAATATGGTTTTGGTTAAAAACATGTTCATAAGAAATACAAAAAACCAAACAAGTATTTTTCCAAAATGAAAGTCTTTTCTAAACTGAAAATTCTTTTATGAAAAGATAACTAAATCAAGAGTGTGTGTGTGTGATATATACTTGAGCAATCCACCAACTACTCTATCCTTTACATTTTATCTAAAACAAAAACAAAATCTTATACCTAGACACAAGTCTTCATCTTCTTGAAGTCTTCACTTGAAGGCTTCTCATCATCTTGACTTGGTCCAAGCTTGATCCAAAAGCTCCTTGGATCACACCGTGCTAGCTCTAAATCTTGACATTTTATCCTTTGTGAGCTATGCACCTACTAAGATCTTGATAATGAATCTGTCACTAATTAAACACAAGATCATTAGTAAACATAACTTCATGAGTTGATCATCATCAAAACTAGAGTGATGGGCCTTTGGGCTAACATTTACTTATTGCTTGCATAGTAGCACTGCGACTATGGTCGCAGTGTATAAGAACAGCAGTCCCAGTTTGATATGTAATTAAAAGAGCTTATAAGTTAATATAGTGAGAAAGAGACCTTACAAAAAAACAGAATTAAAAGCTTTTAAAAGAAGACAAAATAAGGTTGAATATCAGAAGATCAGGAATCCTAATCCTCGTCATTATCACCATCATAAGCAGATTCGTCGTCTTCATTCTTCTGCTCTCCCTGTTCATCACTTATTTCCTCATCATCTTCCTGTTTTTGAGATTTTTTTTGTTTCACCGATAAACTCCCAGAATGGATCGTCTCTATCAAGCTCTTTGTCTGACCCGTTGCGAGAAAGCGAGCCTACAGCATCAGAGGACATGCTTTCATCAAGCATGTCTCCGTCAAGTGGCAGAGGAATAATGTCTTCCTCACTAACCCACATGAAATCTTCATTATCCTCATGAATAGGAGGATCAGTTAATACATTATTTGATGCAGTGAGATAGTCAAAAGGAGTGAAGTCCAGACTGGTATCAGATTCACTAGAATATCCTGAAGAAAAAAGGACCGGTGGGGGAACGATTGAAGTTGAAATCCAAGTGTTCAGGGGAAGAAGATGGTGAAGATGATTCAAGAATGAATTATTTTTTGGAAGTTTTTGAAATCAAATTGAAAAGGAAGAGCAAAAATATAGTTTTCAAGTATGAGATAATATATTAGTTACAAGCATTATATAAAGGTCAATATTGTGGAAGAACATGAATAGTAATAATAATTGTTACAGGTGAGGGTTGAGTATGGTAGGAAGTGGTAAAAAAAAATTTAATTGAAGATTTATTGCGGGAGAATCCGAAGAGTTTCTTTTTGCCAGAGGTTTAATACTTGAAGTACAAATTAACTTTTATAGAATTGTTTGCCTATATCTTTAGATTACGTATGATGCACATCTTTCCTTTATCGATATTAACATTATTGCATCTCTTTTTTCTAGACTGTTGTTGTATCAAGGTAGAGAGAATATTAATAACTTCATTTTACATACAAGGCATGCGAAAGAAGATTGCGACTTTAGTCGCAGTACTGAAGGAGGTCGCATTGCTGTACGATAGAATGCGACTAGGGTCGCAAACGTTATATAAAAAAGTTTTGTTATACTATGACTGCGACTGTATCGCAGTTGTCATATAAAATTGAAAGATATATTGTATTAAGTCTGCGACCATGGCATGTTTTTTAAATTTTCAATGCTTATGCTTATTTTACATTATGTTGATCCAAAATTTTTTTTAATTATATTTTTCGACGTAGTAAAATTATGAATTTTATAATTATAGATATATTCAACTGAAATTTTGTTTGTTGATGACTTTATTCCAGTTTAGAATTAAAAAGGGGTATTTTTGTCAATTTGTTTCACGATTGTTTAGGCGGGATCGATCTTTTTTGATTTTTTTGGCGCCTACACTCTGCGGCCGATATGTGGCATATATTCAGCCACGTTC